>JAPKLW010001118.1:0-26929 GCA_026898455.1 Plectranthus barbatus
ATTAGTGATCAGGTGAAAATGGACTTTAGTATGAGAAATGAGAATAAATTTTGGTCGTTCATATCTTCAGATCAACGCGCCAGATTAAACTAAAAAACGCAGCATTTTATCTTGAATATCCTGCATTAAGAGACAATATAGTAATTATATACAATAAATGATAATTTTAAAGCCTGCATTTTTACTACGATTTTGTTCATTTTAAGGCAATATCCTGCATTAACATTACATTGCGAAATAAAATACTCTGTATCTCTACTTACGACATTTTATCTTCGATATTGTGCATTTTATCTTAGCAATCATGCATTTTATCTAAGGAAACATGCATTTTATATATATGTTTTTTTTTATCAAATATGCATTCTAATATTATTGTATTGCATAAAATAAAAAATTATATTTTCACCTTATTTTATCTTAAAATTTGTTAATTTTATCTTAAAATTGTTCATTATATCTCTATAGAATATGCATTTTCTGAAGGAATATAATGCATTTTATGCATCATATTGTGCATTTTAAGTAAGATTTCATGCATTTTAGATATATTTTCTTGTATTTTACGAAAATCAATGTGCTATGACGAGATTTATGTATAGAATCACTAATTTTTTTCGTTAAGGTTTTCATCCTCTAAATTTATGCAATAAAGATTTTGTTTGAAAGATAGTTAAATTATCTTTAATTTGATATATAATTCATGAAAAGCGAATTTAAATTGAGTGAGTTATGATCATTTAAAGTTTTTAGAATTTTAATTAGAGCATAGAGAAAAAATATTACATTGTACAAAATTATCCTTAAAATCGAATAATGCGCAATATACTACAAAAAAGGAACACGAAAATTTTTAAATCTTGAGCGTTGACATTCTTCACGGTGTGTTCCTCCTACATTACTTACAGTTGAATTGAACTCTGATAGAATTTAGAATATTTGCCATAAAATTGTATTTTATTGAAGGGAAATATATAGAGTTTACAAAGATATAGGATAAAGATAAAAAGATACGAATATCTAAGATAAACATGAATAAACCCTAAATATATCTAAATATATTTGCATGAATCTATCATGCGTAAATATTGTTAACACCCCCCCTCAAGCGAGAGTCGGCTAGTTGACAACTCGAAGCTTGGATCGAAATTGCTCGAATAGTGGTTTTGGTAGAGATTTGGTGAAAATGTCCGCCACTTAAAGCTCAGATGAAATATGTGCCGTTTGAAGCTTCCCATCATGCATCAACTCACGAACGAAGTGATAGTCGATGTCAATATGCTTGGCGCGTTAGTGAGCCACCGGGTTTTGAGTGATGAAAACCGAACTCTTATTGTCACAGTATAAGGTCGGCGTCCCAGCTAAAACAACACGAAGCTCCTGAAGAATGGACGTAATCCATTGAATTTCTGCAGCAGTATTGGCCATTGCTCGATATTCGGATTCACAACTGGATTGAGAAACTATTGGTTGCTTTTTAGCACTCCAAGAGACCAAGTTTCCAGCTAGATAGATAGCATATCCATATGTGGAACGTCGCGAATCGGGCCAGCGAGCCTAGTCGGCGTCCGAGTATGCGAGCAAGTTGCATGTTGACGTCTGGGAGAAAGAAATACCGAGAGACAGTGTTCCTTTTACGTACTGAAGAATACGTTTGATGGCTTGAAAATGATCAAGTGTAGGTGCGTGCAAAAACTGACTCACATGGTTGACTGCGTAGGCTATATCGGGGTGTGTGATAGTGAGATACTGTAGAGCACCTACGATCGACCAATAATGTGTAATATCATCAAACGGATCGCCATCACTAGAGAGAGCGAGGCCGGCCTGGAGGGGGGCCGTGACAGGTTTGGCGTCGAGGAGTTCATTCTTGAAAAGGATATCCTTCGCGTATTTTGCTTGAAATAAGAACAAACCATCAGCGGTATATCTTACTTCAAGACCGAGAAAATAGCTCAATCGTCCCATATCCTTAATCGCGAATTCAGACTGCATACGATTAATGAAGAGCGACATGTGGGAACAACTATTTCAAGTAATTATAATATCGCCCATGTAAACAAGTAGATAAATAATCGAACTTCCACCGCAAAATATAAATAATGAAGTATCCGCGGGACTGCATATGAAGCCTAATGAGATTAAGAAGGAACTCAAGCGTTGAAACCAGGCGCGAGGTGCTTGTTTGAGGCCGTAAAGAGCTTTAGATAACCGACAAACACGATCTGGATAATTGGGGTCAGTGAAACCCGGCAGCTGCGCCATATATACGGGCGTGGATAGAGAACCATTCAAAAATGCATTTTTGACATCGAGTTGATGAAGAGACCAGCCGCGATGAACAGCGATGGATAGAACAATCCGAACAGTAGCAACTTTAATAACAGGACTAAAGGTGTGAGAGAAGTCCATGCCTGGTATTTGCGAGAAACATTGAGCAACAAGGTAGCCTTGTGTCGCACGATAGAGCTGTCAGACTGAAATTTGGTGCGGAAAACCCATTTGGACCCTACGATATTGGTGTTCAGAGGACTCGGCTCCAGCGTCCATGTATTATTCTTGTGAAGGGCATCCATTTCTTCAGACATGGCAGCACGGCAAATAGGATTCTTAATAGCTGATTTGTAACTCCGAGGTCCAGTAGAAGTGAGGAGAGCACGATGAAGGGCAGTGTCACTATAGAAGGCGAGATGGTGAGGTTTAAATATGCCTGCTCTTGCCCGTGTAACCATAGGATGGACGTTCGGCGGGGCTGGCGGCTGAGCAGGTGGCGGAGGCGTAGGAGCCAGTGAGACCGGCTGCAGAATAGGATCAGCAGCAGCCTCGGCTGGGCATATTGCGTAGGGGGCGTGCGTAACACTTTCTGCCGGAGAGACATGTTTTGGAGACGGCAGAGCTGGAGTGGTGGCCTGGATGAGGACGGGCTCGAGAAAGGAGGATATGTCGAGCTGAAAAATACCTGCCCCATTCGACGAGTCGACCATAGGAAAAAGAGACCCATCAAAGAGAGCGTGCCGAGTAATGTAAATCTTCGAGCTGACTGGATCCAGACATTTATAACCCTTGTGATGTGAAGAAAAACCAATAAAAATACAAGGGATGCTGCACGGAGAAAACTTATTTGCTGCGTAATCTCGAAGACACGAGTAGATGCAGCAACCGAAGGGATGAAAATTTCCAAAATTCGGAGCACAGCCGTACAAGGCCTGGAATGGAGAAATATCACCAATAGGGCTAGACGGCAGCCGATTATTAATATAAGAAGTTGTGGAGAATGCATCAACCCATAATGTGAGAGGAAGATTAGAACCCGTCTCCGTAATGTGTCTATGTTTGTGTTCTGCCCGTCCGTTTTGTGAAGGAGTGTAAGGACACGACAATAAATGAAGAATGCTCTTAGAATTAAAGAAATCACGCACAACATAATTAGTAAACTCCGTTCCACCATCACTTTGAAAGCGTTTAACAATAGTAGAGAATTGATTTTCCACTAAAGTAACAAAGGTTTTCAAGTGATTAAAAAAATTAGATTTCCGAATCAGAGGATAAAACCAAGTAAATTGATTAAAATTGTCAAAAAATTAGCGTAGTAACGATAACCAGAAGAGGAAGTAATAGGCGCAGGGCCCCATAAATCACAATGAACAAGATCTAAGGCATGTGAATCACGTTTTTTATTTAAAGAAAAAGGTAAACGAGCACTTTTGGCTTGTTGACACGAAGAGCAAAACTGTGGTTTGGGCAAACATGAAGTAACATAATTATGCCCTTATTATGACAATAAAGAAATTGAATCAAAAGAAACATGTCCTATACGACTATGCCATAATTCAAAAGAAGCACGGAGATGAATGCGTTTTAGCTGAGAAATAAACGCTGGCTGAAAGTGATCTAGCTAGTAAAGACCACCATTACGACGACCTCTGGCGAGAATTTCCCTTGTGTGGCGGTACTGAATAGTACAATATTGGTTAGAAAATAGAACGTCAACCGGATAATCAGACGTTAGTTTGCTGACAGATAATAAATTTTTGGTCAATGAGGGAACAACCAAGACGTCTAATAAACTGAGGGAATTCAAAAAATGAGAAGAACCAATGTGAGAAACAGGAAGAGTAGCACCATTACCTACAACCACTTGTTCGGAGCTAAAATAGGGTTGCACCGTGTCCAAGTTTCCAACGTCAGGAGTCATATGAACCGAGGCGCCCGAGTCAACATACCAATCTGAACTATTTGTCGATGAGATGGAGCAGCCGGACTGAAAGGCTTCAGCGAGATTGGCCGATGAAGATTGAGAGTACCGCTCAAGGAAAAAAGTGGCATAATGACCGTCCCTGTGGCATATCTGACAGTGAGGAGGGCGTCGATTTGAGGATCGACCATTTCCGCGTTTGGAAGAATTGCGCGAGGAGCCTGCAGATTGGGGCTGATTTCCAGCAGTAGCACCGCGACCACAGCTTGAAGAAGAACATCCAGATTGAGCTTGACCATAGAACACGACTTGAGATACCGAGGGCGATTCCATGGATTCCTGAAACAAAGAGAAACTTTCTGCCTTGGAAACAAGATCACAAAAGGTGGAAAGATTAGTAAGAGACATCTGAGCAACTGAAAGAGACGAAAAGGCAGGGCCTAAACCGTGGAGGAACCAGTGCGCCTTACCAGTATCATCCACCGGACGACCAATTGCTGCCTAACTATCACAGATTGACTTGAAATCATGGGCATATTTGGAGACAGAGCAGTCGCCACATTTAATGAGCTGAAGATCGTCTTTAAGGCGCAACTCACGAGTCTTGGACTTGTTGCTAAACGCTGCATCCAAGGCTAGCTAAATAGCACGGGAGGTCGAGCAACCGAGTGCTTTGGCCATGGCTTCTTCAGATAGTGTCGACAGTAGAAGACTTAAGAGCTTTTGATCCTGAAGGTGCCACGCATGATATACTGGATTTGGCGTGGGAACACCGGTTGGAGAAGCAACAGTCGGCGTCGGGGATAGAGAAGAACCATCGACATATCTGACACGTGAGGAGAGGCACGACTTGCAAAGGCCATAGCCGAAAATCGGAGGAAGATAACTTGATGGTTATCATATGAACCAGCATTGACAGCGGAAGGGTGTCGGAGTCGGGGGCCATGGCAGCGCGTTAAGGGATCGAGCAATCGATCGAGAGAGAGGGAGAGAGGGGGAAGAGAGGACCGATAGGGTTAGGCTGATACCATGATAGGGTTTAGAATATTTGCCATAAAATATTCTAAGATATAGAGTTTACAAAGATATAGGATAAAGATAAAAAGATATGAATATCTAAGATAAACATGAATAAACCCTAAATATATCTAAATATATTTGCATGAATCTATCATGCGTAAATATTGTTAACAAACTCGAAGGATTTTATTATTGTATGTTAATATCAGAATGAGTTACATATATTTATAGCCAACGTTAATGCAGTTTCAACTATTCTAACTATAATCTAACTGCTTAACTAATTTGCTAAACAAAAACGAGCTGGACTACAAATTCAGATCAATTTCTTTACACAAAGATTGTAACCAAATTACCTCTGTGGATGCTCTGATTCTGCTGAACTTCTAATGATGGTATCTTGCTTTTTAAAACTCTAAACAACAAGGCTTGGACCTAAATAAACACAACGGGCACCAGTGGATCATCTGTCATGAAGGCACCCAACCCAATCTCAATCTCAAAATCCTACAAAAGAGATTGAAAAAGTAGATGAAAATTGTAAAGAGAGATTAGTAGTTCCTTTCAGATATCTTAAGAGGTGTTTGCATGCTGTCCAGTGAAGATCAGTGGGTTTCTATAGGAACTGACTTAATTTGTTACCCGTAAAGGTAATGTAGCATTATCCAGAGGCACTTCAGCACATTTGGATAGCTTTGCAGCTGGTATCATAGGAGTTGGAGATGGGTTACAGTCAAGACAGATGAAGCTGATCGAGGATGTCAAGTATGCATTGAGATTGCTTTAGTGCAAATTTAGAGTTGAGCTGTCGAAGGACATACACAAGAATTAGCAAAAGCTGAGCACTGGAAGAAATTCTTAAGAAACAAGGATACATCAGAGCTGCAACGTGTAAAACCAAGCTCCAGCAGATAGTTCTCATGTTCCCACTCTTAACTCCTCTCACTCTGTAGACTCACACACACACTCTCATCAAACACCTCTCCTACTCCATTACTACAGTCCAAGATCTCCTTCTTGTCACTCCATTCCACATAATACTCATCCTATGCTCAAACTAGGTAAGCGTGGAATTTTTAAGAGCCAAAGGTGCTTACTGTCTTCTCCTCTCATTTTCCTACGTTCCCTCTCAATCTTAAAGCTACACTAAGTGATCACCCTGCAAGGTTTGAAGCAATTGCTATTGAAGAAGCAGCTCTAAAAGCCAAAAATACATGGTTTTTGGTTCCTCCAACTGCTGATCAGAAACTTATTAGCAACAAGTGGGTATTCAGGGTAAGGGAAAATAGCGAAAAACAAATTAGAGAATTATATCACACATTTTTTTTTTCAGTTGTTGAGTTATCACGCGACCAACTCATGAACAGAAGAATGCAAAATCAAGAACATAAAATGATGACACCGATTTTTACGTGGTTCACCAATTTGGCTGTTGGAAAAGTGGTCTGCAAACAGAAAAGCGAAACAGGCAAGCAAGAGGAAGCAAAACAAACACCTTCCCGATTTACTAGAATCTGAAATGAGCATAAAATTCTAGCCCAAGAAATTATGAAAAACAGGGATTAAAAGAAATAAGAACACACCAACTTAACTTGGAAAACTCTCTTAAAAAATGAAGAGATAAAAAACCACGAGACCACACGGTCCACCAAACTTCACTATCACCAAAAGGAGGAGTACAAGAGTTTTTCACAACTCTGATCTTGATTCTAGTCCTTTACAATTTACGAAGGCACTAGGATCACAAAAAGAAAAATTCTTCCTTTTTCTCCTCACTTTTTCTTCTCTCTGTTATCCTCTAAAAATGCAGAGAATAATCTGTCTATGTGTTGAGAAGAAACTTCCTAAAGAAGCTACTACTTTCTCTTCTCCCAATGTCAGTAGCTGTTGAAAAGTCAACAGCATTCAGCACAGCACAGCCAGCTCCTTCAGCAAGCTTAGTCAGCAACAAGCTTGCAACAGCATTCAGCAGCCAGCAGTCCAGCTGCCAGCAGCAAGCAGTCCAGCAGCCAGCATTCAACAGCAGCAGTTAGCTTCCAGCATAGCTTCCAGCCAACTGCTCCAGCACAGCTTCTAGCCAACTGCTCCAGCACCAGCAGTTAACTTCCAGCAGCAGTCAGCACCAGTTCCAGCTGTCAGTTTCCGGCTTCCAGCAAATAGCAACACTAGCTCAGCACCTGCAAGTTTCCAGCAATTGGGCTTCTCATAGAAGTACATAGTTGGGAGCCCACCCCAACAAATCTCCCCCCTCCCGACTATGTGGAGGAAATTGCCATCCCAACAATGGCACAACACACTTCAAACTTGCATCTTGGTAACACATTCGTCATCATATCAGCTCCATTATCATCAGTATGGACTTTTTCAAGTTCAATCAACTTTTCACCCAACACATCATGTATCCAATGATACCTCACATTTATGTGTTTAGACTTTGAATGAAAAGTAGGATGCTTACCAAGATGAATTGCACTTTGACTATCACAAAGCAGAATATACCTTTCTTGAGAAAAACCAAGTTCATTCAAGAACCTCTTCAAGTACAACAACTCCTTGCAAGCTTCAGTAGCTGCAATGAAATCAGCTTCAGTTGTTGATAAAGCAACACATTTCTGCAATCTAGATTGCCAAGAAACAGCTCCCCCTGCAAAAGTAGCCAAGTAACCTGAAGTGGATCTCAAGGTATCAATATCTCCAGCCATGTCTGAATCAGTGAAAGCAGTGAGAACTGATTCCCCACCACCAAAACAAATCTTCAAACCTGAGGTACCACGAAGATATCTCAAAATCCACTTAACTGCATTCCAATGCTCTCTCCCCGGAGTAGATAGGAATCTGCTTACCACACAAACTGCATGAGCTATATCAGGTCTTGTACACACCATTGCATACATCAAGCTACCAACGGCAGAAGAATAAGGAATATTCTTCATCTCTTCAAATTCTTCATCAGTAGAGGGACTCTGTTTCACACATAACTTCATGTGTGCTGCCAATGGAGTACTAACAGATTTAGCCTTCTCCGTGTTGAATCTCTTGATCGCTAAATTATTTTACTAGCGACTTAGCAAAGCTAATAATATAGCGGCAAATAAAATTATTGAATCCCAGGGAAAAGAAGTAATGAAAAACCCTAAGTACTAAAACGTAGTTTCTTAAAATACTGGTTAGGGAAAATCAAATTTTGGTTTTGTTTATTTTCAAAAATCATAATACTTGCAAATTAAAGTTTAAACAAAAACGAAAAGAACTTGATGAATTCAGATATGAGAAGCACAAATTCCAGGGATATCTACCTATCAAGTATTACATGTATGGATAAATCGATCAATTCCCAATTTAATTCCTATTCGTAGTGAAACATCATAAAAATATTATGAACTTCTTTGTTGGACAATTCACAAAGTTGATTAAATAATTATCTATCTCCTGTCGGTCTCAAGATTAATTAATTAACTCCAAAACCCTACAAATTTATTCCTATAATCTATTTCCCTCTTTTCAGACAAGAAATCAGTTTATATCGTGAAAAACTCTTTCCATTGAAAACTATCACAGTTACGTCTCTAATTCTCAACTAATTAATCCTAAGATGTGGCCAGCAACTCAAGATTACAAATAAGCACAGAATTCACAAACTACGATGGGAAAGGGAAATTAATTCAATTAATCAAACATAGATACTTGATAGTTCGAAACCCTAGAATATGAAAAGGAGTTTAGTTACACATATTCATGGTAGAAATCATCAAAGATAAATAAAACTTGAATTGCATAAAAACTGAGTGTAAAAAGTCTTCCCACAAATATATGTCTTCAATCATAAAACTAATGCTGCTTGAAATCTCTAAAAACTTGAACTCTGGAATAATACACACTTAAAATTCGAGCTTAACATGGCCTTATATATTGGTGAAAGATATATTATACAGTATCTAGGACTAGATCTATCTAAATCTTCAAATCATGATCGAACTAGGATTTCTCGGATCCACGTCGATCGATGCATGTTTTGCATCGATCGACGCACTTTAAGGGGCCGCGTCGATCGATGTAGGTTGTGCGTCGATCGACATGGACCTAGCTTCCACGGGTCTGCATCTATCCTCGGTGTCGGTCGCTCCTTCAAGCAACTGCGTCGATCGACACGGGTCTGTGTCGATCGACGCAGGTCTGGAATCCGAGCTTCTCTTCGTTCTTCACTGTTTTCAACTCAAAAACCTGCATAATTCATCAACCACAACATTACAAGTACCAAAGCCACTTCATGCACAATAAAACACATTAAACTACTCTAACATCAACCAAATAGCCAAAGAACTAAGAGATAAGTTGGTGAAAATACAAACTTATCATCTCTCAAGAACCTTCTCAATGTATTTCTCTTGCGAAAGCCACAATTTTCTTGCTTTCCTATCTCTTAAAATATTTATTCCAAGAATCTTCTTTGCTGGCCCCAAGTCTTTCATATCAAAGGACTTGCTCAACTCTTGTTTCAATCTTGAAATCCTAGAAACATTTTGGCCAACAATAAGCATATAATCAACATAAAGTAAGAAAATAATAAAGTCATCAGGTGAGAATCTCTGCATAAACACATAGTGGTCACAAGTAGATTTCTTGTAGTCCTGTTGAATCATCACAGACTCAACTTCTTGTACCACTGTCTCGGAGCTTGTTTCAAGCCATACAAGCTCTTTCTCAACCTGCACACATAATTCTCTTTTCCTTTCACCTTGAACCCTTCTGGTTGGTCCATATAAATTTCTTCACTCAAGTCACCGTGAAGTAATGTTGTCTTCACATCCATTTGTTCAATCTCTAAGTCGAGACTTGCAGCTAGCCCCAACACGGTCCGGATTGAAGACATTCTCACAACAGGTGAAAAAATCTCACAAAATCAACTCCTTTTCTTTAACTGAAACCCTTCACAACCAGTCTAGCCTTGTATCTAGGCTTGGAAGTATTCTCATCTTGCTTCAGTCTGTAGACCCACTTATTCTTCAAGGCTCTTTTACCCTTGGGTAATATCACCAACTCAAAAGTATGGTTATCATGCAAAGACTTCATTTCTTCTTCCATTGCATAAAACCACTCCTTCTTGTCTACACTTTCTACAGCTTCATCAAAAGATTCAGGCTCTCCCCCATCAGTTAGCAACACAAAGTCACTACGGGAATATCTGGTAGACTGTTGTCTATCTCTAGTAGACCTTCTGAGTTGACTTTCTGGTGGATCTTCATCAACACCACCTGTGGAATCTGGCAAAGGGTCTTCTTGCTGATTATCTGCAGCATTCTCATTCTGCGCATCAGTCTGAGTTGAATCATCATCAGCTGCACCAGTGGGCAGCTGTGGTGTAGGACTCAAATCCAGATTTTTGAGTCCACCTAGAGTGGAAGAATCAGACTTCTCTACCCTGTCAATATCATCAATGGTTTGATCTTCATAGAAGACCACATCATGGCTGTGTATGACCTTTCTCTCAACAGGGTCATACAACTTGTAACCAAATTCAACCAGACCATAACCCAAGAAAATGCATTGCCTTGCTTTGGCATCTGACTTGGACCTCTCATCTTTAGGAACATGGACATAAGCTTTGCATCCAAACACCCTCAAGCAGTCATAAGAGGTGTTTTTACCAGTCCAGACATTTTCTGGAACATCACCCTGCAAAGCAACTGTAGGAGTCAGATTAATAACATAGGAACATAGGTAGCAGTAAAAAGAGCTTCACCCCAAAAATGTTGTGGGAGCTTTAATTCCGACAACATGCATCTGACTCTATCCATCAATGTCTTATTCATTCTCTCGGCTAACCCATTCAGCTGAGGTGTCTTTGGAGGAGTCTTCTGGTGTCTGATCCCATGCAGCCTGCAATACTCCTCAAATGGTCCACGGTATTCACCTCCATTATCTGTCCGAATGCATTTCAACTTTCTTCCAGTCTGCCTCTCAACAAGAGCATGAAACTCATTGAATTTGCTAAACACCTGATCCTTACTCTTCAAGGCATAAACCCAAAGCTTCCTGGAGTGATCATCAATAAAAGTCACAAAATAAGAAGCACCACCAAGAGTTTTTACCTTCAAAGGACCACAAACATCTGATTGCACCATATCTAGCAAATTAGGTTGTCTGTGAGGAGGATTAGTCTTGAAGGATACTCGATTCTGCTTCCCTTCAAGACAATGTGAACACATCTCGAAATTGGAACTCTTAGTTCCCTTGAGGACATTTTTCCTCACCAACACATCAAGCCCCTTGGCACTAATGTGACATAGCCTTTTATGTCACAACTCTGGAGAACATTGCTTCTCCACAAGATTAACCGAGCCATCTAAAACCGGAGCTTGCAACAAATACAAGTTTTCTTTCAACTTTGTGCCTTTAGCCAAAATAAGAGAACCTTTGCTGATTTTCCATATTCCACCAATAAAATGGTTTCCATAACCATCATCATCACGTTTCCCTATGGAAATCAAATTCAGTCGAACATCAGGAGCATGCTTAGTATCCTTAAGTAGCACCGTAGAGCCATTGCTCATTTTCAAGCAAATGTCACAAATGCCAATAACCTTGGCAAGACCATTGTTGCCCATTCTCAAGTGACCAAACTCACCTGCAGTGTAAGTGCTAAAAAACTCTCTTCTAGCAGTGACATGGACAGCAGCTCCAGAGTCACCGATCCAGCTGGTTGTAGAAGAGATCAGATTCACATCACAATCATCATAAACAATGACAAGATCAGCACTTGTAGTAGTGGCAACTCGATCAACATTGCTCTCTTCAGACTTGCTACTACTCTCTCCATTTCTGTTCTTTAACTTCCAGCAATTTCTCTTCATGTGACCTTTCTTGTGACAGAAATGGCACTCAATATCCTTGTACTTGGACTTGGACTTGCTCCTACTTTTTCCCCTGTTGGGCTGACCCCTTACTTGTTGTCTCCCCCTCGGCTCTGTAACCAGAACCTCAGTCTGCGATGATGAGCCCTGAGTTCTTTTCCTGACCTCTTCATTTAGAATGCCATTTTTAGCATATTCAAATGACATGGTACCATTGGGAGCAGAGTTAGTGTGTGAGATCCTGAAGGTCTCCCATGAATCAGGTAAAGTGTTAAGCAACCATAAACCAAGTATTTCATCCTCAAATTTGACCCCAAGATTTGTCAGTTGATTTAATACACCCTGAAACTCATTCACATGATTGGAGATAGGTGTACCTTCAGCATATTTCAGATTTATCAACTGCTTCAAATGATACAGCTTGTTGTTCCTGTCTTAGAGGCATATAAATTTTCAAGTGTGTCCCACAGCTTCTATGCATCGACTTCATCGGCAACAAGATTCCTCACATTGCCATCAACCCACATTTGAATAAATCCACAAACTTGTTGATGCTCAAAATCTCATACCTCTTTAGTTTTGGAATCTGGCTTGGCCGAAGCAAACACCGGTAGATGCATACTCTTCACAAAAAAGAGATCTTTCATTTTCCCCTTCCAGCTATGATAGTTCATAGCATTCAACAAAATCATCTTGCTAGTGTTCACCTCCATAATTCTAGTAAATCAGAGCCACCAACCTGGCTCTGATACCAGTCTATTGGGAAAGTGGTCTGCAAACAGAAAAGCCAAACAAGCAAGCAAGCGGAAGCAAAACAAACACCTTCCCGATTTACTAGAATCTGATAGGAGCATAAAATTATAGCCCAAGAAATTAATAAAAATAGGGAATAAAAGAAATAAGAACACACCAATTTAACGTGGAAAACTCTCTTAAAAAATGAAGAGATAAAAAGCCACGAGACCACACGGTGCACCAAACTTCACTATCACCAATAGGAGGAGTACAAGAGTTTTTCACAACACTGATCTTGATTCTAGTCTTTTACAATTTACGAAGGCACTAGGATCACAAAAAGAAAAATTCTTCCTTTTTCTCCTCACTTTTTTCTTCTCTCTGTTATCCTCTAAAAATGCAGAGAATAATCTATCTATATGTTGAGAAGAAACTTCCTAAAGAAGCTACAACTTTCTCTTCTCCCAATGTCAGTAGCTGTTGAAAAGTCAACAGCATTCAGCACAGCACAACCAGCTCCTTCATCAAGCTTAGTCAGTAACAAGCTTGCAACAACATTCAACAGCCAACAGTCCAGCAGCCAGCAGTCTAGCAACAGTAGTTAGCTTCCAGCACAACTTCCAGCCAACTGCTCTAGCACCAGCAGTCAGCTTCCAGCAGCAGTCAGCACCAGTTCCAGCTGTCAGTTTCCAGCTTCAAGCAAACAGCAACACTAGCTCAGCACCTGCAAGTTTCCAGCAATTGGGCTTCTCATAGAAACACATAGTTTGGAGCCCACAGCAATAGTTACATCCACGGTAGGTTTTGAGGGAGTGTTTTATTGCTAATGAGTTTCAGAGGATTACAATGTGGAAGGAAAACCAAAACACATAAAATCTGAAAAAACTTCGAAACTCAGTTGCTAAGGAGATAACATTCCACCAACTAACTAATTACGCTGGACCAATCAGAATTCGCCACATGTCCTAAGTTAGTTAGCTTCACCGAAAAACAACACTTCTTTAATTAAAAAAGCGACTTTACTTATTTCACAAAAAACAAACTCACTCTTTTCTTTCTTTCTGAAAAACCGAGCTGCACAAGTATCATCATACTTCACCTTGTTTTTGCAGTCACCACACTCCACATTTCTCCTTCCTGACTGCATAACATCCTCACCTCACTTTCATACAAGAGTTCCACTACAGAACATAGCACTGACCCAAAAGGATCAGTACACACCCATAAGTTCAAGACAATACCTGAACTTAACAGATGGAATCACCTTACTTTAACAATCTGCTGCATTGACTGATGTAGAAACCTTCACCATAGTAATCCAACCCTTTTCCAATATATCTCTAACAAAGTGAAATCTAAATCAATATGTTTAGATTTCTCATGGAAAACCTGATACTTTGTCAACTGCAATGCATTTTGGCTGTCACACAACAATTAGACTGTTTCTTGCTTGACTCCCAGCTCATTCACTAGTCTTTTAAGCTACAAAGCTTCCTTTATAGCTTCAGTTATCACCATAAATTCAGCTTCTATGGTTGAAAGTGCCACAACACTTTGCAACTTGGATTTCCAACTCACTGCAGTACCTAACAAATTAAAAATAAATCCAAACTGTGACTTTCTTGTATCTATACTTGCTGCATAATCTGAGTCAACAAATCCCATCAAGGCCTCATCACAATCTATTTTTTTCTTGAAAACCAGACCATGAGATGGTTTTCCCTTTAAGTATCTCAGAATTCCAACTAGAGCAATCCAATGTTGCTTCCCTGGATTTGCCATACATCGACTACCCAAACTTATTGCAAAAACCACATCAGGCCGTGTACAAATCATCAGATACATTATACTTCCAACCACACTTGCCTAAGGTAAATGATTTCTGCTTCTTCTCATAATTCATAGGACTCATGGACTCAGACAGCTTGACATCATGTCCAAGAGGTAATGCCAATGGTCGACTTTCAGACATTCCAAACTTTTCCAGGACTGCAGTTAGATATCTTTTTTGTACTAGTTTCAGTTCTCCACCCTCTCTATCTCTTAAAATTTCCATCCCAATATCCTGCAGGCTTGTCCTAAATCTTTTATTTTAAATTCCTTCTTCAGGTCTGATTTAACTTGCTCAATATCAGACACATGCTTTGCTGCCAAAAGCATGTCATCCACATATAGGAGTAGATAAACTAGGCTAGAGTCCTTTCCTTTCTTCAGGTACACACACCTATCAAACTGGTATCTCTCAAAACCAATCTTCAACATGTGAGTCGAATTTCTTGTTCCATTGTCTAGGACTTTGTATCAAGCCATAGATGGACTTATACAACCTGCATACTATATGTTCAACACCTTTATCTATGAAGCCAGGAGGTTGATCCATGTATAACACTTCCTCTAACTCACTATGTAAGAAAGTTGTTTTTACATCTAGCTGGTGGAGTTCCATGTCATACTATACAACAATAGCTAACAATATCCGAATTGAGCAATGTTTAACAACTGGAGAGAAGAATTTTGTAAAGTTTATTGATATGTGCGTAAAATGACCTATATTTCGATTTTTGTGCATGCATGTTTGCATTCATTTTACTCCCATATCATATGCTTTTTGTTTCTTTTTGTTGTGTTTTCGTTTTGCATGATTTGGATTGTGTAGAATAGGTTTTGGGCATAATTCAGCATTTTTGGCTAAGTTTTGGTGGGAAATCGACCGATTTGAGGAGCAGCAAGTGTTGCTGTCCAGAGCCAGATCGACCAATCCAGAGCCAGACAGACCGATCCAGATTTGGATCGACCGATCCTGGCAGTTCAGAGGAGAATCTCGGCCGATCCTGCAGAGCTCGACCGATCTGCCCATTCCAGAGGCAAATCTCGGTCGATCCTGATCCAAACCAGGCGATCTCGAACAGGCTGCCTTGGCAGTTTTTCAGTTTCAAGTTATCCCGGTCGATCCGATCTCAGACGGGGTGATTTGGGGCTCTGCCAACTCATTATAAAAAGGGGGAAACTCGCATTTGTGAGAGGTTGGACACATTGTACATACTTGTGGCGGTTTTCACTCTAAAAAATCACTTCCTACTCACATCCATCCATCAATTGAAGGGGATCTTCATCCAAATCTATCCAATTGATGAAGAACATGAAGAATCAAGTGTAGATCAATGCCAAGGATCCAAATTGGGGAATTTGCAATTTTAAATCTATTTGTAATGGCTAAGTTTTACTTTTCTATTCAATTGCACTTGATCAAAGGTATGTATAGATAAATCCTTCAGGATGTTGGTAGATTGAAACATTGAATTGAGATTTTGATGCTTGGGTTGTTGTTTACCTCCATTCAAATGATTGCACTCACTTGATCCTTTTCCTAAATCACATAGTGTAGGCATTAACCAGCTATGTGTATGATAGACACCAAAATTGCAGCCAATACGCGGATCTAGGTGTTCTGAAAAGTGTTGATGCATATAGGTTTTGATCCAATCCCTGTGCGGAGATTGCCTATAGGTCGATAACCTACGGTCTATTTGGAGTGGAATTAGATGCTATAACGTAACTATTTGTGTGTTTAATTTCATCTACTCTTATTTCAATGGTACAAAGGGAGATAGGAAGTGTAGGGTAGGTTGACCATCTTTGATTGGATTAAATGATTGTTTGCATCATTCAAGTCAATTTCATAGATTCTATGTGGATATCTTACCAATGTCCTTTGTTCTTAGATTGTTGAGTTCATTACCTTGTGTTTATGCTACATTTGCTTAAGAGTAAGGAAGTGAATGTTGAGAAATTATGGTCAATGTTGTTAGGATGCATGATTTAGTTTAAGCTTTCATAGTTAGATTTACTGTTTGCCTAGGATAAATCAAAACTCAACGACTTAATTCATACCTAGATACAATCGCAACTCTTTACTACCTAGTACTTTAGCAGGCGAAGGAAGAAGGACCTGGATTTGACAAATTTTTATTCTTGGTTAGCTTGGAGTTTAATTTGATTGAACTTTTAGCGACATCAAGTTTTGGCACCGTTGCTGGGGACTTATTAAGTAGGTTGCTAGATATTAGGGAACTTGAGTTGCTTGTAGTCTAGGTGTTTGCTCTTTTGTTTGTTAGATTATTTCTTGAGTTGTTAATTGTTTTTGTTGTTGGTTTGAGATTGAAGTGTTTGGATCTTTGTAGGTGTGGTAAGATCACAAAGCTCAAAGCTCAGTTTTTCAAAGTGGAAGCTACAATGGAGAATCAAAGAGGAGTGAATACGGAGAGAATTGATAATTTAGAATGGCAATTGGCAGAGATGCAAGCCGAATTGATGGAAAGACAAAGATCACGAAGGCCGCTCCGGACGGTATTTGAGAAGATAAGGGAAAGTAGCTATCAATGGAAGGAAGAAGACTATTCGGAGGAGGTGAATCTTGAAACTCGAAGGTGGGAGAATGATCATTGGAACTCTCAAGATGAGTATGGTGAAATGTATACGAATCCTTTTCATCATTCTTCACCGACATATCATTACAATGGTTGGAATCAATTAGTGGGAAATGGAAATGCCGATTATGAAAGTTAGAAGGCTCCTGTAAGAGGAAAAAAGGTTGATACGGTGCATATGAACAAGGAAGTAGAAAAGAAGTTTGAAAAAGGCGATGAGATATTTGAAGAAATTCAAGCACAACTCTCAACCATTGTTAAACATTTAAGTGAAAGAGAGCAAGAAAAGATAGAGATGGTGAAGGAAGAAGAAATAGTGGAGGTCTAAGAAGATGAACCAGAGAAGGAAATAGGTGTTACTTCAAGAAGATGAGGCAAATGAAGACATTGAGGAGTCGGTGCAAATCTTGGAATACATGGAGAAGGGTGAGAGTGAGATGCCTTCACCGGAAGAAATGCGAAATGATCCGACCATTGTAAGATTGTTGGAAGATGAGAGATTGATAACAACCAAGGAATGTGATGGAAGGTTTGAGGAGCCAATGGAGGAAGAGCTAAAAAGTGAACTAGCTATTGTTGTCGCGGGAGTTGAGAAGGATCCTATCATTCACCCGGTTCAAAAGTTGGATGACCGAATTGATGAGTTTCTTGTAGTGGTGATTCATTTGGATGATGGCTTGGAGATAAAATCAACAAAGGGAGCATCACCTTTGCCATTCATGATTCTTGAGATATTCACACCTCTTTGGAAGGATGAGAGAGGAATTAGGAAAAACATGTTGAACAAGTTGCTCCCGAGAAAATGCCGAACAAGGGAGAAAGGTATCTTAAAAATCCACAAGTTTTTGACAATGGATGACATGGTAAGGTCGTCTAGCTACCGACGTAAATGGAAGCGCTTGTTGGGAGGCAACCCAACCGTTTTTCTTTCTTTTGTTTAAACTTTTGCCTAGATAGTGTTTTAATTGTTTTTGGTGGTTTGTTGATCACTTGGTTTGACATGTGCTAGGGAGAGCGTTTGGAGCGGGAGGAGTGATTAACTACCGTCGGAAAATTTTATAAACTTAGTCTCACTTGACTAAGTTTGGGGGGATGTGTGGGCTGCCGGTTTTGGTTTATTCTTCTCCTTTTCCTACTATTCATTTGTCTACCTTGTGATTGGATTAGTTGATTTTCCCTTGATTTAGATATGGATTACATTTTGAATGATTCGATTTGGTTGTACGATTCCTTTGGATTTGGATTTGTTTGATCTTGAATGGTTTTTTATCATTTATTGATTGAATGTTGATTTGAGGTCTAATTGCTCTATTCTTTATACATTTTGGTTGATGAATGATTGATTAATTGCATGTGGAATGTTTGGTGGTGCTAGTGGAACAATGCTTGATATATATAGATTTTGGATTGTGGAATGTTTGGTGGAAAGATGGTTGGATGATTTGATTTAATGTTTGGAATTATTTTTGATTTGGCATGTTGGTTTGTGGATGTTGATTGGATAATGGTTTGAATGGTGGTTCTAGTAGAGTAATGTCTTATGTATTTGGATTGTTGGTTTGTGGAATGTTGGTGGACATGAGATCTTAATTGAATGAATTATGCTCAAAGTTTGGTGGTGTTTGTGTTTATGTGAGTAGGTACATAAGGCAATGGAGAAGTGGTTCGATCGTGGCTACCGATGGGTAACGCATTTTATCATTTCTCTTGCCATTTAGATTCGTTGCATTTAGTTGTTATTATTTTTTTTTGGTTGTTTGTATGCTTGTGTGTGTATGATGAACCCAAACTAGGTTTGAGATTTAATCATGATTTACTAAGTGAAGTTTGAAGTTTACCTTAACCAATGATAGGGCGGAATCTTTAATGTCGAAGCATGCCTAGGTTAAGCTTTTAAATTGCCAAGTTTTGTGAGTGGTTAATGTTTTAGACTTAACGAAAAACCGTGAGAATTGAGCCATGATATTATCATATGTTCGGTTGTGAGAGGTGAGTTTGAAAGTAAGAAATCTAGAACTTGCATATGTTCTTGATCTATTTAGCATGAGCATGTAACTAGAAGATGATATTAGGCTATCGATTCCTAGATCTACCTTGCACATCGGGAGTATAAGGTGGTGTTATTTTATCAATATTTGCCTTTCTTACCTTTGTTCCCCGTGATTGAGCTTTATTGGAGAATATTATTTGATATGTTTAGGACAAAGTTTGGGGGATGAGAGTTTAAGGGTGAATACGGTGTTGTGAGAGTGGGACGGGAATTGTGTTATGATTGTTGGTTGAATCCCAATGAATTGAGGCTAGATTGAATAAGTGAGTTGGAAATGAAAAGAGGAAAAGGTGCAAAGTCATAAAAATGAGCACCAACAAAAAAAATTGTGTTGTTATGGAAAAGAAAAAAAAAGAAGAAATGATGAGAAAGAAAAAGAAAAAAAAAGAAGAAGAGAAAAAAGAAAGAAAAGGAAAAAAGAGAAGGAAAATGAGAAGAAAGGAATAAGCCTCGATATTAGTGGTTCGAAGTCAATGATTGGGGGGTTCTTGGGAAATTGAGGAGTTTAACTACTTTGGCATAAAACCTCCTACCTTTTAGTTAACCACATTATAACCAAAACAAACACCTTCTTGATTCTAGAAGCTAGCTCATTGTAGTATAGTGGTGAGAATGGATGCAAGCCTATGGAAATTGAGCTTTAAAACTCGTGCTTGAGTGAATTATCCCCATACACGTGAGGGAGTGCATTTCATTGCTTTTATCCAATTTTGTTGAGTGGTTTGAGTCTTTAGCATTAACCGTGTCACAAAGTTAGGTGATAATCTCGTTTGACTAGGGAATGCTAAGACGGATAAGATGAGCTATGAGGTATTGCACAAGGTAAAATGATTGCTTTATTTTGTTTTGATTCAGGACAATCAAAGGTTCAAGTTTGGGGGATTATGATATGTGCGTAAAATGATCTATATTTTGATATTTGTGCATGCATGTTTGCGTTCATTTTACTCCCATATCATATGCTTTTGCTTCTTTTTGTTGTGTTTTGTGTGATTTAGATTGTGTAGAATAGGTTTTGGGCATAATTCAGCATTTTTGGCTAAGTTTTGGTGGGAAATCGACCGATTTGAGGAGCAGCAGGTGTTGTTGTCCAGAGCCAGATCGACCAATCCAGAGCCAGACAGACCGATCCAGATTTGGATCGACCGATCCAGAGCCAGACAGATCGATCCAGATTTGGATCGACCGATCCTGGCAGTTCAGAGGAGAATCTCGGCCGATCCTGCAGAGCTCGACCGATCTGCCCATTCCAGAGGCAAATCTCGATCGATCTTGATCCAAACCAGGCGATCTAGAATGGGCTGCCTTGGCAGTTTTTCAGTTTCAAGTTATCCCGGTCGATCCGATCTCAGACGGGGCGATTTGGGGCTCTGCCAACTCATTATAAAAAGGGGGAAACTCGCATTTGTGAGAGGTTGGACACATTGTACATACTTGTGGCGGTTTTCACTCTAAAAAATCACTTCCTACTCACATCCATTTATCAATTGAAGGGGATCTTCATCCAAATCTATCCAATTGATGAAGAACATGAAGAATCAAGTGTAGATCAATGCCAAGGATCCAAATTGGGGAATTTGCAATTTCAAATCTATTTGTAATGGCTAAGTTTTACTTTTCTATTCAATTGCACTTGATCAAAGGTATGTATAGATGAATCCTTCAGGATGTTGGTAGATTGAAACATTGAATTGATATTTTGATGCTTGGATTGTTGTTTACCTCCATTCAAATGATTGCACTCACTTGATCCTTTTTCTAAATCACATAGTGTAGGCATTAACCAGCTATGTGTGTGATAGACACCGAAATTGCCTATAGGTCGATAACCTACAGTCTATTTGGAGTGGAATTAGATGCTATAACGTAACTATTTGTGTGTTTAATTTCATCTACTCTTATTTCACCGGTACAAAGGGAGATAAAAAGTGTAGGGTAGGTTGATCATCTTTGATTGGATTAAATGATTGTTTGCATCATTCAAGTCAATTTCATAGATACTATGTGGATATCTTACGAATGTCCTTTGTTCTTAGATTGTTGAGTTCATTACCTTGTGTTTATGCTGCAATTGCTTAAGAGTAAGGAAGTGAATGTTGAGAAATTATTGTCAATGTTGTTAGGATGCATGAGTTAGTTTAAGCTTTCATAGTTAGATTTACTGTTTGCCTAGGATAAATCAAAACTCAACGACTTAATTCGTACCTAGATACAATCGCAACTCTTTACTACCTAGTACTCTAGCAGGCGAAGGAAGAAGGACCTGGATTTTACAAATTTTTATTCTTGGTTAGCTAGGAGTTTAATTTGATTGAACTTTTAGCGACATCATTTATCCCTTCCTTTTGGGTATAAGCTTTGGCTACAAGCCTAGCCTTATATGGCATTCTCAAGCTTCCTTTTGAACAACCATTCGCAACCAATACATTTCTGATTAGGTGGCCTTTCCACTAAAGACCATTTGTTGTTCTTGTTCAGAGATGCTATCTCATCTCTCATGGCCTGCAGCCATTAATATTTCTCTTCACTGTTGCATACCTCTTCATAATTTCTAGGCTCATTTCCCTCAAGTCTTTCTGCAATATTGAGGCTTAGGAAGATAATATCAGCCTCACTAAACCTTCTAGGAAGATGTATCTCCCTCCTCACCCTATCTCTAGCCAGCCAGTAGTTGTTTAAGGGTTGAGTATGTTAGCATCCTTCATATGCAAGGGTTTCTGAAGGAGGTTCAACTTTAGATTCTTCTTTAGTTGCTTTTGAACTGGTACCTGTATCTTCACTCCCTTATCATCATCAAGTGAGAACACCTTATTCTAGATCTCTTTAAGAGGCATTCTTGATTCATTGAATGTAACATCCCTGCTCACCACAATCTTTTGATTGTTAGGTTCAATGCACCACAATCTGTATCCCTTAGTGCCTTGAGGGTAACCTAGCATGATGCATCTCAGAGCTTGAGCTTCCAACTTGTCTTAGCTGAAATGAGAATATGCTAGGCATCCAAATGCTCTAAGATGTGAGTAATTGGGAACCTTCCCATACCACATTTCATCTGGTGTTCTGAAATTTAGAGCAGTAGCTGGACTTTTATCAATCAGATAGCAGCCAGTTGATAATGCCTATGCCCAGAATCGTTTTGACAAGCCAACTCCAAACAAGATGCATCTCACTCTCTCCCAGAGTGTTCTATTCCTTCTCTCTACCAACCCATTTTGCTATGGGTTGTATGGCAATGTTTTGTGCCTCTTGATCCTTTGCTTCTACAAAATGACTCAAAACTTTCAGAGATGAACTCCAGGCCATTATCAGTTCTTAGACATTTTACTTTAATTCTCTTTTCATTTTCGACTTGCAAACACCACTCCTTAAATTTCTGGGGTGCTTGATCTTTGCTTCTCAATATATGTACCTAAACCTTCCTAGAACAATCATCAATGATTGACAGGAAGTATTTACCTCCACCAAGTGACTCAGTCTTTGCCGGGCCCCATAAATCAACATGTATGTACTGAAGGAGATGTTCAATTCTCATGAAGGTAGGCTGATAAGGTAATTTCTTGCCTTTTGATATTTGGCATTCCTCACAGTCCTTTAAGATTATATTCCCGTTAAACTCAATGACTCCTTGCTTCTTCAACTCAAGAAGTCCCTTTTAGCTGATATAGCTAAGCTTGGAATGCCACAACTCCATATCTGATTTATGTACTACATCCATGTGACCTATAATAGTTCGGGCATATAAGTAATATATGTTGTTCATTTTTTTCCCTTCAACACCTCATCATTGCCTTTGTATGCAGAAATAGTCCCTTCATCACCAATAAACCTGTACCCTTTCTCTTCCAAGGTACCTAGTGAGATCAAGTTTCTTTGTATTTGAGGTATATATCTCACATTGGTAAGGAGTTTGAATTCTCCTTTATGGTTTAGCATTCTGACTAAGCCTTGACCTTCAATTCTGCATACATTATTGTTTCCCAGCATTACAGTTCCACTCTCCTTAAGCTCAATCTCTACAAACTATTCAACATGCGGGCACATGTGGAATAAGTAGCCAGAATCCAAGATCCATCCATAATCTTTAGGGATGTCTGTAACATTCAACACCTCATCTTTTGCACCTTTCATGACTATAACAGTGTTGGATCCATTGTTGTACTCATTTTTATGTTTCAGAACTGCATAATCCTTATCAAATGCCCTGGTATCTTACAGTAGCGGCAAACCCTTTGGTTAGAAACACTTCCTTGGACCTTGTTTATCTTGCCACTGATTTTGAGGTCTAATCTTCCCTTGATATACAGGATTCTTGTATTCTCTCCACGGATTATTTCCTGGTTTGTTAAAGCCATTGTACTTCTGAGAGGTGACTGGTTTTTTATTGAACTTGCTGGACTGTCCCTTCTTAATCAGCAATCCCATGCCAGAGATATCTTGAGATTGACTTTCAACCAATATTTCCAATTCCTTTTGCTTGATGGCAGACTGCACCTCATCAAGTGTTTTTGAATCTGAACGACCATATGTCATAGCATCTTTTAGGTTGGAGTAAGATTTAGGGAGGGCATTCAACAAGTGGATGGCCTTGTCTTCATCTTCCAGCTTCACACCTATGCTTTCAAGATCATCCATTGACTTATTAAAATCATCAAGTTGGTCCAAGATGTTCTTATCATCTGTAAACTTGCATGAGTACAACCTTTACCTCATGTATAATTTGTTGGCAAATATTTTGTTTGGTACAGATCCCCTAGCTTCTTCCACGCCTTCGCAGGTGTTTCCTCCTTGGATACTTCTCTCAGCACCTTGTCATCAAGACTCAAGAACAAGGTGCTTATTGCCTTATTTGAGAATTTTAGTCTTCTTCTCCTTAGCATCATCTTTGAGGACATCATCGCCTTCGGGCACTGCTTCATCCAACCCTTGTTGTGTCAATATTGCCAGCATCTTAACCTTCCACAACCCGAAGTTATTCTTACCCGTAAACTTGTCAATTTCAAACCTTCAAATAGCCATACTTGATCAATCAATCACCAAGAAACAAGATGGATAGTGTCAAACTTGTTTTGGATAGTGCTAGACTTGTTTCTCCCACTCAATCACAGAAAATAAGTCAATGTGATTCCCAACTAGGAAAACTTCACAACATCAAATATCACAAAATCGAACACAATATGCTCAGAACTCCCAATTTAAGATACGGGCAATACTCAAATTCGAAAAGAATCGAAACCAGGTGGCTATTAAACCATCAAACACCACAGGTTCAAAACATAAACCCTCGAACACCACAAATTCGATAATATACCACTCAGTGGATACACAAAGTACCGTTCGGGTAACATTTTAATCAATATCATGTAACCGAAAAAAACAAAACATGAATAATGTAATACAAAGGCGACACATAATGTACCACTCACACACCTTTTTTATCTATTAAATGCAACCGCAACAACGAAACTATAATTCCCCCAACTAGCCTTCCCGAACTTTGGGGCGTGCTACAGTGGTGTACTATATTTTTTTTAAAAATTTTCGAAACAGCGGAAGACTTATTAGAAAATAAGCATAAGAACTTGTAATTTATTTATCCAAATCCAGTTTGCATCAAAAGAAAGTAACAACGACATGTCTTATCGTGCAGCAAAATAAGTAAAACATTTGTGATTATGGTTCCTCAAAATTATTACGAAACATGAGGGAAGGAAAGATAAACAGAGGTACAGTGCAGTGGAGTGTTACGTGATGGAGATATGCATATGAAGATGCATATCTCAGGATCTGTTCTACCTCTGTGATTGCTTGTCTTTACACCACCAAATATCCATCCTCGCTGCTAACCTGCACATTTTAAAAATAATGCGAGGGGCTGAGTACAAGCGTACCCTGTGGTGATATGCCCGAAAACATACATTTGTATATGAAAGCCATGACACACACAGATAAACCACAAGATTTTATTGAAAGATACCATGTTTATCTAAAACATTCTCATCACACTGCATGCATGCAGATTCACTCAACATGTTTCATATCTATTTACCGTTGTGTGACTGGAAGTTGGCCCACTTCCAAGTCACGATGAACAGTTGGGAATGGACGAACCACTCTACCCACTGACATCATTATGTGCACAGTGTCTCAGATCACACAACAATGAGAAAACGATTGATTTATCACCTTATTGCACCCTGGGGTATCAGCTCTCCTGCTGAGGAACCCTATCATTTCATTTCATAATTCGTTTGCAAACATAAGGGATCTTAATATCTTTGAAGTTAATGAGAATTAGCGTAGATAACATTTATATCTGGTTCGATTCTCACTTAACACATCTCTCTGGAAATCCACGATTTACCAGAGGTACAGATATGACTAAACAAAATATTTTGGCATAGACAATCAATTTCAAAACAAAACATTTTCATGCTTTTTTAGAAAATAGAGCTCACAGCTCGAAAAAGACAATTTATTTTTACATAAAATAGTCCCCACCTTTTTTGCTTACAGATATGAGATGAGTTCACTAGATGTGGTTCAGCTGTTATCTCTTATCCCGTGTTTCCTTCCCAATTCAACACAGTAATGTATAATAATCAGAATAGGTCATTCAACTATAGAAAATTAGCTTCCCAGCTGATGCTACTCGACCTTTAGGATCTATGACTGACTGACTAGACTGATGCTTCCTTGTATCTCGAAGTACGCATGTAACATAACGTAACCCAAACATACATGTTATCCAACCTATGGTTAACTAACCAATTCAAATAAAACTCGTATATATATTTAAACAGCTTGACATGCGATTAACAAACCATAACCCAAAATAATAGAAACTTCACGTCCAAACTTAATCATTTTCGCATATGTTCATGCATGGGACTTAGAATATTCAACATATGAACACATCTATCGAAATGACTCGAATCAGGTCAAAAACGCACAAAAATGGAAAAGATGGAAAACTGGATGTCGGTGTCAACAGACGCTGTGCGTCGACCACTGTCGGCCACGTCGGTCGACATGCTGTGTCGATTGACATCAGCGGCATTGATCGATGTCGGGTCAACAACAGCAAAACACGATGGCAGCAGCTCGAACAATGTGCACGAGCTTCTTGGCAACTTTCTGGCTGTCCCAAACCTCCGACTTCTACCCCATTGTGATCCCCATGATCTAAGGACTCCGAAAACATGCTTGGTCGACCAAAAAAATAGAATAACTTGCAGGAAAATGAAGGTGAAAGACAACTCACTGGAAAAACTTGTGACCAGCGGTGATTACGTTTCTGATGTTAGAGAGGGCGGGTCTGGGTATCAAAATGTTCCCTACAACACAAAGAACACATGGGTTTGATCAAAATCCAATTTCATCATCGATTAATAATTATTTCAATTCGCCGTAATAAATTTCTGACTTACCGACGGGTTAACTTCAGACAACGATAAATTCTTCATTTCCTGTCGGATTTGGACGTGTGAGTACACTTCGGAAACCTCATAGCAAGGGCTACGCTCAGATGGTGGTATCTTTGCCGGAATTGCAGTGGTTTGGACGGAAAACGGGCGAGAAGAGTGGCTGGCGAGGATGGGGTGTGCGGAAGTGATGTAATGAAATGGTTTGTGAAATTAATTTTACCCCCCCC
>JAPKLW010001118.1:27329-112965 GCA_026898455.1 Plectranthus barbatus
CCCCCCCCTTATTTATAATTGTTTTCCAGCGCCTTTATTAAATGCTTGCCGCCCAATAGGTAGCTGCACGCAAGCTGCTTACGCGTCACTTCTTTGTGGCAAAGAAATTATCGTTCTATATATTTTTCTAATTTAGCCCATGTATATTTTGCACTTATAATTAAACTTCCTGGATCTCTAATTTGATGCACATTGTCTCCATTGACAATGTAAATACACGGAAATGTCCCATTTAACGAGCTCTACTCATTTAACTTAAATCCACAATTTTTAGAATTAATATTTTGCCACCCTAAGCTCAAAATTCTCAGAATATTTATCGGACCTCAGAAACTTATTTTGAAAGATTCCATATTTTATTTCCAAGCAAACCCTAGCTCGGTGCAAGAAACAGAGCTCTCGGGTGCAAGTTGTGAATTTATTTGCTTCAATAATTTCTTAGGGACATTAATTTGTCACGCTCGAGTTTCCTACGTAAAATGTAGTTGCATGGCCACTTACGTTTTCTCAAAACGAATCTATCCGTATTTTACATGCAAGAAATGTACTTGCAGGTCCTCTTGGGTTTAAATTCCCGTCTCAAAATGCAATTAAAATAATAATTGCTAATTTAAATTTTATTGCACAATTAATTAAGCATAAACTCGCTTAATTAAGTCCGGAATATTACATTCACCCCACCTCACAAAAATATCGTCCCGAAATTTGTTAAGGTGTCTGAAACAACTCAGGGTATTTATCCCTCATCTTATCTTGTGGCTTCCTCGTCGCTCTTTCCCGTCCGTGGTGATTCCACATGACTTTATCAAGTGGAATAAACTTATTCCTTAAGTTTGAATCTTTCGATCCAAAACCGCTTTAGATCTTTCCTCATGATTCAAATCAGAATTCGATGTGACCTCTTCTTGACGTATCACGTGGTTTGGATCATACATGTTCTTCTCAACTGCACATGTGGATCACATTACGCACATATCTCATACTTGATGGTAAAGCCAAATGATAAGCCATTAGGCCTATTCTTTCCAAAGTCTCATAGGGTCCTATGAAATGCGGTCGTAGCTTACCCTTGTCTATGAATCTAACATTTCTCCTCATAGGTGAGACTTTTATAAATTCCTTAGCAGTTAGTGCACCTGTCTCTTCAAGGCTTTACGCGTGCACTTGTATCATTGTAACAGGGTTTAGTATCTTCGTAATACCAGTCCCACAAGTTAATCTCGTAATCATTCGAGTGAGAGTCCTCTGTTTGACGTCTTTACGTCTTGTCAGATGTTTCGCACTTATCGATGCTCATCTCATCAACTCATAGGTGCCTCTAAGGAATGGTGAAAGTTCAAAACTAACACTATCCCGAGATATTTCTCAATCTTTCAGGTTTTCCCGAACAAGATTTGGAGATTTAATCGAAAAACTTATTTTCTGGGTAGCATCCATCTCAACAATATCCGTAGACTTGTTCATTTCTACTCAATTCACAAGGTTGAGCTATATCAACACATTACTAGCTCCATTTCAAGTTCTTCCCCGATCAGGCACGATGGAACTTGCAAAATGAGTTTGATCACCTACTACGCTCGACTAACAATGATCCTACTATGCAGACGGAGGACTGAATCAGTTTGCCTAAACTCTCACAAACGAAGCGTGACTCGTCATAACCGTTCTAAGTTTTCGTCAAATAATGCTTCGCATTACAGCTTCACAAATCATTTCCAAGCACTTCGTACTTGGTGCTACACAAAACAATGACATACCTTTAAGCCTTAAGAAGCTTAATCAAGGCAACACATAATCGATATAGCATGACTCAATCGTATGCTAATAATATAATCATACTCAGTGTACTTCATGCACATTTTATTCACATGCCTGTGAGTAGCGATCCGCACACCGCTCATACTCAAACCAGGCTCATATCACCAATCTACACATGATTCAGATGCTTCCCGATTCAACCAAGACTGTGAGTGTCATTTTACGTCACTCACGACTAAACCAAAATCGAATTAATCAAAATAAAAAATCACTGAAATAGTTCATAACGATACTGCTTTTTCAAAGCCAAAAGTTTAGTCAGTCTTTCACCCGACCTTAATCTAACCTCCAAGGTTAGCATAATCTCAAAATAGTTTTAAACAGCTCAACACACAATCTAGCACATCTTAAAGCAATATCAATTACACTGCTTGCACAAAATTTTCAAAATCATCATTTTGAAATCAAAATTTTCGCAAGGCCACCTTATTGGTGCCAAAATCATGCAAAATGCATCAATAATCATTAATCTCATTAGTTTAATCACAAGTGGCTGGAGCCCAGCTCTTATACCCACAAAATAAATGTTCCTGGAGCCCAGCTCCTAAACCCACTTAACAATTGTGGCTGGAGCCCAGCTCCTAAACCCACAAAACAAATGTGACTGGAGCCCAACTCCTAAACCCACAATACAAATGTGGCTGGAGCCCAACTCCTAAACCTACTTAACAATTGTGGCTGGAGCCCAGCTCCTAAACCCACAAAACAAATGTAATGAAATGCCAGTATTTTCCCTTCTCTCATACTAGACAAATCATTCAACAAAATATGCAATGTCAGCATATCCCCTACTCCAACTGATACTAGACATGCAATCATACCATGTTTGAAAACATTTTAAATCAACTTTCTTTCAAAAAGAACATCATTTGTTCAAAACGATTTATAGCCACAATCAAAATTGTGCTATCAGTTCAAAAATGCCATTTCCATTTCAATACATCAGGAGTGATCACAGTCACTAAACCATTTGCAAGCAGGTAATTTTCAAAACATTTATCAGAACGTACCTCGTGGGTCGCGTAGGATGGACTGGGGTGTAAAGTACAACAAACAATCACTCTATAGTAGACTTCTGAAACAAAGGAAGTCTTGGTAATCAGAGTCAAAGAAAAGGCACAGCCTGACTCTGATACCACTTTTGTAACGCCCCCAACTAGCCTTCCCAAACTTTGGGGCGCGCTACAGTAGTGTAGTATGTTTTTTTTAAAAACATTTTCGAAACAACGAAAAACTTATCGGAAAATAAGCATGAGAACTTGTAATTTATTTATCCAAATCTAGTTTGCATCAAAAGAAAGTAACAATGACATGTCTTGTCGTGCAGCAAAATAAGTAAAACATTTGTGAGTATGGTTCCTCAAACTTATTACAAAACTTGAGGGAAGGAAAGATAAACAGAGGTACAGTGCAGTGGAGTGTTACGTGATGGAGATATGCATATGAAGATGCATATCTCAGGATCTGTTCTACCTGTGTGATTGCTTGTCTTTACACCACCAAATATCCATCCTCGCTGCTAACCTGCGCATTTGAAAAATAATGCGAGGGGCTGAGTACAAACGTACCCCGTGGTGATATGCCCGAAAACATACATTTGTATATGAAAGCCATGACACACACACAGATAAACCACATAATTTTATTGAAAGATACCATGTTTATCTAAAACATTCTCATCACACTGCATGCATGCAGATTCACTCAACATGTTTCATATCTATTTACCGTTGTGTGACTGGAAGTTGGCCCACTTCCAAGTCACGATGAACAGTTGGGAATGGACGAACCACTCTACCCACTGACATCATTATGTGCACAGTGTCTCAGATCACACAACAATGAGACAACGATTGATTTATCACCTTATTGCACCCTGGGGTATCAGCTCTCCTGCTGAGGAACCCTATCATTTCATTTCATAATTCGTTTGCAAACATAAGGGATCTTAATATCCCTGAAGTTAATGAGAATTAGCGTAGATAACATTTATATCTGGTTCGATTCTCACTTAACACATCTCTTTGGAAATCGATCCACGATTTACCAGAGGTACAAATATGACTAAACAAAATATTTTGGCATAGACAATCAATTTCAAAACAAAACATTTTCATGCTTTTTTAGAAAATAGAGCTCACAGCTCGAAAAAGACATTTTATTTTTACATAAAATAGTCCCCACCTTTTTCGCTTACAGATATGAGATGAGTTCACTAGATGTGGTTCAGCTGTTATCTCTTATCCCGTGTTTCCTTCACAATTCAACACGGTAATGTATAATAATCAGAATAGGTCATTCAACTATAGAAAATCAGCTTCCCAGCTGATGCTACTCGACCTTTAGGATCTATGACTGACTGACTAGACTGATGCTTCCTTGTATCTCGAAGTACGCATGTAACTTAATCGAACCCAAACATACATGTTAACCAACCTATGGTTAACTAACCAATTCAAATAAAACTCGTATATATATATTTAAACGGCTTGACATGCTATTAACGAACCATAATCCGAAATAATAGAAACTTGACGTCCAAACTTAAATATTTTTGCATACGTTCATGCATGGGACTTAGAATATTCAACATATGAACAAATATATCGAAATGACTCAAATCGGGTAAAAAATGGATGTAAAATGGAAAAGACGAAAAACTGGATGCCGGCATCGGCCGACGTCGGCGGCGTCGACCGACGCCGGGTCAATAGCAGCAAAACTACTTTGTGTATATGATATTTATTTTATTATAAGTCTGTAATTATTTCTTGAATGTATATCAATTCAAAATTAGATTATGATATTCATGGAAAAAACTGAATTATGATTGAGTTTAGAATAAATGTTGATACTAATCATAAATGTCAATTATTTATTTAACAAAATTCTGCTTTAACTGATCTAATATATTTGATACAATTATAATTTAAAAAATAATATTGACAAAAAAGAAAGCAAAGCATGCAGATAAAAGGTTTTGTATTCCTTGAAATGAAAGTGCATGTTCCATTTTATTTTGCAAAATATGAAAATTGGATCCAATTTCATGTTATTCCTTTTGATGTGGAATTTTTTAAAAATAAAATACGAGGAAATAAGGCAGCTAATATGTAGTGTTATTCTTAATTTTTTTAAATTTCAAAAATTCATATTTGATGAAATCATGTATATTTCATTTATTAATATACATTATATTTAAATATATAGATTATGGTACATCATTTTTTTCCAAGAAAAGTGAGCATAGAAAAGATTTTTCATATATTTATATTTATTTGCTGAAAAATAATTAGGTTGGTTATACTGAATACTATAATTAAATGAGCAAATTAAATTATTGATACTCAATTTTTGACCTAATTTTCAATTAAATTTATAAATATAACTCCTGAAATTTGATGAGATTATTAGTTTGTAATCATGGTCAAAATAATTAAATTCTGTATCTGTCATTATATTGACACTATAAATATGAATACCGTATACTATCACTTATCGAAAAAAAAAAATATAATAGGATTTGACAAATTAATAAAATCAAATAAAATGAGTGTCAATATAATATCACTTATTCATAGGGGCGGAGGCAACATAGTGTTGGGGCGGCAGCTCCACGAGCTAAAAACTTTTTTTAGAAGACACGTCCCACGAGATGTAGTAGAACCTCTACTATCCTTTGAATCTGTATTCATCCTTTTTTATACATGCTATATAAATAATGGATAATTTTATATTGTATGTCAAATTAATATATAGAAATTAATAGTTAATATATTTTTAAAGTTAATATTATCTTGATTTTAATACAAATAATTAATATTCTCATGCATCGCATGGGAAGCAATACTAGTAGATTTTAAACATAAAACATATTACAAAAAAAAGTAAGATTTTGAATAAATTCTAATTTGAATCTTTGATTTAGTATACATTAAGGATATAATTGAATCATATATAACCCAATTGATCTTTAGCATCAAATATATCCTATCTATATGACCATTGATTTAGTGTAATAGTATTTTACAGGAATTAAAACAAAAGACGAAACATTTAATCTTAATTAAGAAAATATTTCTTAATTTCGATTGAATCAAATAAAGCAGTATTTTTTTTTATATTTAGGTAAGATTTCAAAATATTTTTAGATTCGAAAAAAATATCTTTAAGAAATAAACAAATTTCAACTATTTAATTCATTTAAAACATTTATTAAAAATAATTCATGATTTATATATTTCGGTTTGATTAATTCACCAATCTTTGTACCTATATATAAGTAAACAAGCATAAAAAATTTGCTACTTCCAAAAGATATCACATCGCTATGTTTTCGTCAAAATATACAAGTTTTAACGGTGATGTTTTCATAGAAACATTTAGCGTGCAATATTTCCAGATTCATTCTTGAAATCTTTCAGAAATCCAAATATTGATGGTTTCTGTAGGGATCGGAGAGGCTGCCGGAGCTCATGCGGTGTTATGGTCAAAATATACAGAGAGCCCTTATAAAGTCCCAATCACCTACTACTCACTCTCACGAGGTTTATCACTCACAAAGATGATAGGACAGAGACGATAGATTGAACAGTGGGTGCGACAAGAGAGAGGGAGGAAAGGGTCAACCTACATAGCAGTACCATTCCAGCTCCAGTAGAATGGCCTCATCCATGGGCGAACACTTTTGTCGTCAATTTTCACTGGCCGAGATGCGGTCAGCCACCGGAGATTTCAGCGATGCACATGTGATTGGAAAGGGTGGATTCGGTAAAGTCTACATAGGCCACATTGATAATGGCTCATCGATTGTAGCCGTGAAGCGGCTAGCATCAAATTCCAAGCAGGGTCAGTGAGAGTTTGTGGCGGAGATGGAAACACTAAGTAAGCTCAGGCATCGCCTAGTCTCTCTGATTGGGTACTGCAATGAACAGGGAGAGATGATTCTTGTTTACGAATACATGCCCAATGGAACGCTGGCCGATCAACTTCATAGAAACAATCATCAAAACTCATCTCTCACGTGGAATCAATGACTTAGAATATGCATCGGAGCTGCTCGAGGTCTGGATTATCTTCACACGGGCAGCTCTGTTATACATCGCGATGTCAAGCCCACAAACATTCTTTTGGATGAGAAATTTACAGCTAAGGTCGCAGACTTTGGGTTGGCCAAAAATTTAAGTGGTGACGACTTAGAGAGCCAATATGTTAGCACAAGTGTTAAGGGCTCGTTTGGGTATTTTTGACCCATCGTATTTCGTCTCTGGTAGACTTACCAAGGCAAGTGAAACATATGCTTTTTGGGTGGTGTTGTTGGAGGTATTGACCGGGAGACCAGCTATTGATAGACAGCTTGCTGAGAGTGAGCTGTGTTTAACCATGTGGGCTCAAGAAAAACTCCGAAATGGGAAATTTCACCAGACAGTTGCTTCATACTTAAGAGCGGAGAACTCGTAAGAGTGCCTGAAGACATATGTGGGGTTGTTAAAAGATGCTTGGATAATGAACCCAAGAAACGGTTGTCGATGACTAAAGCTGTAGTCCAGCTAGAGTTGGCCATTGAGTAGCAGGAGAGAAAAAGGGTCTGCCTGTAAATTACAATTTCCGTCAATCAATGCATTTTGGAATAGAGTTGCACCATCTAGTAAAAGTAAATATCTCCACACACACACACACACACACACATATATATATATATATATATATATATATAGAGGTTAGATCATACGAGAATAGTTATTAATGTAAGAAATGAGAATAAATCATAGCTATTTATTTGTGTATATCAACGATCAAGGTTTAATATTTTCCCGTCTTCATTTTATCTCATCTCGCTATCATTATTAGATAATTGAGGACAATCTTGTAATTTAACATAATTTATTAAATCAAAACCATTTTAATTCACAATCAGATTTGTAATTCCTTTCCTGCGTGATTCAATTTCCCATTCCTTCTTCTCGATCAAATTTTTTGCGCGATCGATCAAATCTCTCATTCCTTGTACGAGATTTCTAATACCTTATTGAATAAGTTTCCAATTCTCGAACAGATTCATGTTCGTTAATTCGTTTCCTTCTCTGTTAATCTCATCTCTGATATCGACGATTGATTCATGGTTCGGAGCTGTAAAGAATATGAAGGTAAAATTCAAAATATTTTTCAATATGCGATCATATTTGTATTCATAATCTTCAATTTTTGTTTGTGCATATTCTCTTATTTCGGCGATCGACTTTCTTGTTTGGAGTTTTAAAGTTTATGAAAGTTATGGATTTTTTTCGAAAGGTATAATTGAAAGTTTGTGTGGTTTGAAAGATTAGATTTTCGTATATTTCCCTAAGTTTGCTCTGTTGTCTTCATTTTTCTTTGGATTTGTTTTATTTGATGTCAAATATGGTGCTTTAAAATAAATTTTTGTGTTTCAATTATTTGCTACAATTATATTGTCTTTCATTTTTATGTGAATTCGCTTCATCTGTTCTCAAATATGGTTCATTAAAGTAAAATCTCGAAGTTTGTTACAATTATGTTGTCTTTCATTTTTATGTGAATTCGCTTCATTTTATCTCATGTATGGTGCATTGAAGCAAAATTTTGATGTTTGTTACTATTATGTTTCTCTTTCATTTTTATGCGAATTTATTTCATCTTATGTCAAATATTGTGCATTAAAGTAGAGTTTCATGTATCATTTGTGTTTACTAATTTATGTTAGCTATTGTTCATTTTATATAACAAGTTGTTCATTTTTTACATGATATTCATCTTTATATATATTTTTTCAGGTATTCTATCATAATTGTATTGAGAAGACTAATAGAGATAAGGAGACATTAACAACATTGTTTCCGGAAATAAAGAAGTTTGATAATGACATCGTTAAATGAAATTATTCAGCATTGAAGACGAAGATGTTTGAAGAATTTTATAGTGCACCGGTTCCTCACGATGTTCAAGTATTACCTCTAATTGTTGTCAAAACTAGAGGCAATATTATAATTTGAAGTATTTTGATCATATTTTTATTGCAATTTTATTTTATCATTTATGTGCAATGTAATATTAATTAGTTATAATGCATATATGTTTTTAAAAATGCACTTTTTGTATGTATTTGATGCATCGATGTTTTCTTTAAATTTTGAGTTTATAATGCATATTTAAGAAACTAAAATATATAATATACAAGATATAATGAAATAGTAAAATAGTAAATTACACGTAAGATATAAAATGACCTCAATGGATGTAAATGAACAAAAAATGTAGAGATCTTGCTATTTAATGAAGTAAGGTGTAGATAAAATGAAGTAAGATGTAAATAAAATGAAGTAAGCTGTAGATGAAGTGAGGTGTAGATAAAACGAAGTAAAGTGTAAAAAATAAAATGAAGTAAGGTGTAAATAAAATGAAGTAAGGGGTAGATAAAATGAAGGTTACAAAATGTCGAAGTTGCCCTTTAATGAACGATACAGAGGATAAAATGCAGCATTTTTTGTCTGAGCTATTATGTAATCTCAACCGTAGATATTGTGAAATCAACGAACAAGATCTATTCTCATTTCTCACATTATGGTTCATTCTCACCAGATCAGCCCCCTATATATATATATATAGATATTTATAAAAATGTAGATAGTAGCAAGAACGCATTTCAAATTCACTTAATTCTGCTGGCTGTGGTGACACAGGATGAACACAAAAAGATAAGAAGAGGTTGAAGGTAAAACGCTGCCAGAAGATGCATTACAGAGCAAACAGAGTGTTGATGAATTAGATGGCGTTCCTGCTATGGAACTAGCTGAATTGAAGAAAATTACAAATAATTTTAGTTCCAGTCGCTTGATTTCTTCTAGATTCAGTGGAGGAAATGCATTCGACGGTGTCCTGGAAACTGGACTGCAAGTTGCAATTAAAAGGCAGTTCAAGGATCGGTACTTCTTTAAACAGGTTTGGAATAATAACTGTCATATATATATATATATATATATGGATGCGATCCAGTGAGAACCACTCTTACCATAAGAAATAAGAACCAATCCTCGCCATTGACTTTGATAAATGAACGCTCAGGATTTTACTAAAATTTTCGAGCATTTTATCTCAAAAAACCTGCATTATAGGATATTTTTGTCATTTTGTACTAATTTAAGATTCTGTTTGCATATTCAACCTCGACATGCATTATATATCTTACAAACATGCATTATATGCATAAGAAACATGCATTATATACCTAGGAAACATGCATTATATACCTAACATTCATTATATACCTAACAAACACCTTCCTGCATTATAATAGGGTATTACTCTTATTTTAGAACAATATTACTATCATTATACGGTATTAATTCATGCATTATATATGGTATTACTTTTATTTTAGAGAAAAATTATAGTACTTTTATTATAATGCATATGTTATTACTATATAATGCATAATAGGTGCAAATTTAATGATGAATAATGATTTTGCTGGAAAAAATATGTTGCATTTTATCTATCATATTCTGCATTATATACTATTAATTACTTTTATTTTAGAGCAAATTTTTTTACTTACATTATAATACATAAGTTATTTGATTTGTGCATAAGATTAATAATTTTCATTTGTTACATAGTTTACTCCCACTAAACATGTGCAGTAGAGATTTAGTTAAAAAATAATAAAATCATATTATTTTGGTAGATTAAAAATAATTTTAAATTAGGAGAATTATGATATTTATAATTTTAAGAGAGAGAAAAATATAACTATATACACTAAATATAAGATATTCATATCAAAATTGATATGAAAAATATCTTAATTAATATGGAAAATTATAAATAAGGAGAATTCTCTAATCTTTAAGATTGAAACATATCTATCATTAATTTTCTCAAAGATTATTGTCATGTATAAATTCTTATTCGTGCATCAAACTATTTAAAATTATTGTTAGAATGAATATTTGAATATCTATCATGTGAACTTCATTTTTAAGATATACCGATACTCCGTGGACAATATTATTTTGACATCGATATACATTATATACCTAGCAAACATTCATTATATACCTAACAAACATGCATTATATAATATAATAATATATATTTATATAACATAACAAAAAAAATACATAATTAAAAATAAGTATTGTATGATCAACTTTTATAACAACTATAATATTTTCTACAGTATGCAAAGATAATGAATTTTAATTTTTTTGTTGATCTCGCAGGAAAAAATATATTGCATTTTATCTATAATATTATGCATTATAATACAACTTCATGCATTATATTGTGCAACTTCAATCATTATATAAGAATTCGTGTACTGTTACGAGAATTATGCATATAATCACTAATTTTCATTTTTTACGATGATTTTTTAATCGAAACATATGCAATAGGAATTTCGTTTCAAATATAATTAAATTACCTTTAATTTGATATATGATACAATAAAAAATAATCTAAATCGAATGAGATATGATCATTTAAATATTTAGGATGATTTTAGAGGAGAGAGAAAAAATATTACAAAATTACTCTTTAATGCATGTTTTACTACACTATAATGCAGACGGAATTTATTTAGTCTTGAGCGTTGGATCACCAATTGGATGGCCGAGATTAGTTATTATTTTCACATGGTAAGGGGAGTTCTCATATGATCATTCCCCTATATATATATATATGTGATTTCCATGGAACTAACTCATGTTGCTTCCAGGGGCGGCGCCACCCCAGGGCTGAAGGGGGCGCCCGCCCCCACGAACTTCCAAAATTTCATTTTTCTATGCATACATGTTAAAAAAAAAAATATTATTATGAATATATTTAAAAACCGTCCCCACTATTTCAGAATTTGTATGTGTCTATTTGTGTTTCAGTATCAGTAATTCGAGTTTCTAAATTAAATAAAATCTGGGCGGAAGTAAATATTTTGGATAAAGCTAATGGGCTATACAGTCTACACTAAGAATCTTGGCCCATTGTATAAAAATAAAAAACAGCTAAACCAAAGTAGCAAATTGTTGCACATTAAAATTAGTATAAAATTATTTTATTTAATTATTTTATATTATTTATATTTAATTAATTTAAATTAAATTTTTTTTATAATAAATTGGCATACAATTCAACCCCCACAAGTAGCAAATTCTACATCCCCACTGGTTGCTTAAATATATGGTTTTGTAGCTTTCGTTTTCATGTATGCTGAAGCTGAAGCATGAAAATGTGGTTGAGTTTCTTGGTTATTGTGGTGAGCAAGTGTTGGTGCAGGAGTATGCCGCAAGAGGGTCCCTACATGATATTCTTCATGGTGTGTTTCTCCTGCCTACTTACCCATATGTATATTGTTGAATCTTTAGAGTGTGCATCAACATTATGTTGGTTTGTTATGCAACAGATCCTAAAGGCTTGCAGTTGAAGTCACTTCCAGCATTGTCATGGGTCCAACGACTTAACATTGCAGTTGGAGCTGCAAAAGGCTTACTCTACTTTCACCAGAAGTCATTGATTCATGGTAACGTCAAATCCAGCAATGTTTTAGTATTTGGGAATGAAATCGCTAAGATAAGTGAACCTTGTTTGTCATCTCGTTGCCGTTATGATGGGATACGAGTTGATGGTTATTATGAAGGTTGTTGTGCATATGGTAATCATGCCCCAGAGTGTGTTATTATCTGAGCCCAAGATAGTGATGAAGAGAAGTAGTAATGTGAATTTGTAGTAATCAATTATTTTGTTTGGGTGTTAGATATGGAAGGGATGGCTTTACCCAGGGAGGTGACTACCCTCCTAAGGCAGCTGAAAAGGTTATTAAATATCAGTTGCAAAAGCTGAAATTGTTATCGAATGGATTCTCATGATTTGCTTCAAACAAACAGATGGCTGAAGTTGTTGAAATCTGCCTTAAATATTGAGCTGATGATCGGCCATGCATTAGTGATGTTTTAAAAGCTCTACAGATTGCTTCACGGGGAAACACAAGATTATCTCCGCAAACAGCAACACTCTCGGAAATGAAATTATTTGTAGAGGTGGAAAAATATATGTGATGACTTGAGCTGAAACTGCATCATTTATAACCATGAGAATTTCTTGCATTTCTGCAAAGGCAAGGCCACCAAAGAATTTGTCAGTCTCTTTTATCAACCGTGTAATTACAAGTTATGTCTCATGTGTGTGAATTTGTATTGACAAATTAGGATATACTCTTTCTTACAAAATCGACTTCGTAAAGAAGAGTTGGATCCTAACATAGTATCAGAGTCAATTTAATTGCAATGATAATTAACAACTTCCAATAGTATGGTTACAGCACTATGAGGTATAGATAAATTCATATTGCGCGTGTGAGTGGATTTGTTGAATGTCCGACATTGAACCATGTCATAATGATTAGACATTCCTCTCTTTTTCTTAAAAATAGTACTACATTAATCTAAATCTCACACAGTCAAATGTCTTTGGAAATCTCTAACAAATTACTTGTTGTAAATAGAATTGAATCTAAAGCTATCGTAACGGTGACCATTTTAAATTGGTCATTGCAAAAGGACAAACTCAAAATTTAAATCTAAAATAAAAAATGAAACAAAACGGTGATCTACAACCAAGCTTTGAATACCATATAACAAAACTTAAACTATAGCCAAATTCAAGGTTGATGATGTAATTGAAGAGATGGAATATTTATCATAAGAAGACAACCCAATTTAACAAGAATGATGTCGCGCCCCCAAATCGGGCCTATGCGACAGTCCCACGTGCGACACGATGCACGCTAAGGGAAGTGACTATTAAAACAAGATAATTATTCAAGCGGAAGCAAATAAAGGATTAATTGAAAATCAAATGAGATCATGAATTAAGTTCGAATAAGTAATTCGCAGCGTAGAGTAGAATCAAATAAACAATACAAGCATGATTAAACAATAAATTAACACATGGTTGAAAGGAAAACAATAAATATTTTGCAGCGGAGAATAGAATCAAATAGATGCTACAAACATGATGAGACAATGAAACAACGCATGCTTGAAAGAAAACTCGAAGGACATAATTCAATTTTAGAATGCAAGAACTAATGAGACTATGTATGAAGACATAGCTCGTCGCTTCGATACCATAACCAAACAAATTAAATCATGCTAGGAGAACAAGAATAATTTATCATTCATAAACAAGAATATATCATAGGATATTCAAGAGGTTACATGAACATGCATTGAATCAACCAAGCATTCGAAAGTTCGAATCATATCGAGGTTTAGAAGAAATCTAGATCAATCATCCAAGCATTTGAAAGTTTAATACAAAATGAGATTGAAGAAGTATAAATCAAGAATTCAAGCAACATAGTAGTGCAATACATGCCATTCAAAAATACTTAAGCAACATGGATTCAATTGTAGTACAAACCGAACAAATAATACAAAACAAGAACCCATCTCGATTTCCACTTTCGATCCCCTCCTCATAACGCCACCTTCACCTTCATCAATTGGTACCTACACGCAGAAAAAACGTGCATAGGGGCTAAGTACACGAATGTACCGAGTTGTCACGGTGTCCTGAAAACAAATACATACATATATCATGAAAACACCGCACACTCATGCATAATACAAGTTTTTATTGAAATCGTCATATATATGCACAAAACATTTGTCCTCACTTGGGAGCTCCCACTCAATTTAGGCACCACATAATCGTTTCCCAACATACCAACATCCCATGCTCATCAAGATCACATAATCAAATAAGGTAAGATAGGATTGGCCACTCGCTATCTACCCGGTAAGGTTTTATCACCCTTACCTAACCGGTAGTCTTATAACTATTCGGGCTAATGCATTAGGATTACAATACCACGGGGGTAGCCACTTCCCCGATCCAGCACATCTCCAAATAATTATCATTCATTCACCAATTCATATCATCACAACAATCATACGGTGCCAAAAACAATTTTGCGGTGTAACATGCTTTAAAACAAAAGAATCATTTTTGGAAAAGCATTTGACAAAACCATTTTGATAGGATAAAGTAGTGCCCACCTCAAATAATTCGATGAGTCCAATTATTTAGTCCCGCTAGTCGATGCTCCCTTCTTGGCAATTAAAGTACCTAATTAAGGTTTGAAATAAATTACTATAATGTCTTCACTCAAATAATTATCTAAGTTCTTTAATCAAATTAATTACAAATTATGGAATTCATAATTATTATTAAACAAGGTTTAAGAAATTCAAGTTTTATTTATTAGATAAGAATTAACAACTTAGTTAAAATTAATATTAAACTAGTGACCAAGTTCAATCTAAATTATTATGTTAATTATTAATTAATGAAAAAGGAGTTGGTGATCTAATTTAACAACTTATTATTAATCTAAAACAATTATTTTTAATTAACTAAGTGAACCAATTATGCATTTAGGCCTTAGAAAATTCTAGGGAAATCTGAAAATTAACCAAATTATTCTAAGTCCCCAAAATATGAGTTTTTGCCTAGTTAACTAGTTCATTTTAAAAATAGCAGCAAAAATAATCTAGACATCAAATGAGGCTGATTTTAATTTTATAAAAAAAAAATTTTAATGTGCACGTGCTCAAAGTGACGGTTCGTTTAAATAAATTTACATTTGATAATAGTGATGTCTAACATTAAGCAATTCCTATTTACTTTCAGCAGTTTACAGATTTTGACAACCTACTTCACGAATTTTTAGTAATTAATCTACCATGTGAAATGGCATGATTTTCGTACAAATTACTAATTGATGTGTCTAGAATGCATATTAGGAAAATTAGATTTTTCCAAAGACCAAAAACATGTTTTCAAGGTCATGCAAATTAGACTGCCATAAACTGCGACATATTATTCAAATGCTTCAAACTCGAGTTTCACAACTCCGATTCATGTGATTACAAATTCCACAAATTCCTAACTTGATCTAGTTTATACAGTATAAAGATCAATCAAATCCAATCATCAGAGAAACGGCCGTGCTCATTTTAAGTCTCTGTTCAAAACAGGGCATACTCCAACAATTCATCAACACTTGATTTCTCAACATACATGTTATTAACTCATCCCCAAGCTTCACATATATCAATCTCAGCTTCATCCATGATTGAATATCATCTCAAAACATGAAAGGTCATGATTCCTACGCTTGATTAAACATGCAATCCAATATATAGGTTCTATACTCATAAATATGCAACATATATCAAGCTTAGACCTAGTTATGCTAATCTCAACCATCTCCCTTAAAATTTTATTTGTGACTTATTGATCCTACATGCAAGTATATATTCATAACAAGAAACTAATAGGGAGTGTAGAAATCATCTACTTGAATGGAGAAATGTTCAGCAAAAGGTGTTCCAACTTTCGAGTTGCTCCCAATGTTGCCGTGCATAAATCTTTACGTATCCGTGCTCCTCTCTTCATGGGGATCACGTTTCTCCAACTTGAAGCTTGATTCCCTTTGTGCTTGAGATCAACGTTCTCCGATCGTAGAGTTCTTCACGTCATTGCGTAGAGGAGGTTGATGGGGTAAGCTTTTTGTAAAAATGGTGGTTCATTGAGTTGAATGATGGTGGGTTAATGAAGGTGGAAGGGGGTTGTTTTAATGGGGTTTCAATGGAGTAGAGAGAGAATGGTGCAGGGAATTTTGGGGAAGATGACTTAAAATGATAAAATGAATTTTGTGGGATAAAATAAAATGGAATTTTGTATAAAATGGGGGATGGGTGTCGATTTTGATGGAGGAGAAATAAGGGTGGAGTGTAGAAATTAATTTGCATGGATTGATGGGATTTTGTAATGATCACACTTCTACTTTTCATATTTGCCCTCCAATTATTCAAATTCCCCTTGCAACCAATTTCTTCTAGAGGGCCCTTGTAGGTAAATAGCCAAAATAGGGGCTAGGGCAATCCTTTCTCTACATATTTATTTGAAATAATATAATCCATGATCTCTAATTAAATTATTGTACTATGGTCTTGCATCTGACAAATAAATAAATATTACGACGATTTTTCATTCTTCGAACTCTTGCTTTGGAATTTCGAATCGACTCAATCGGACATCGTATGAATATTTGAGCATAAAATAATAATATGAGTCTTCCCTTATTTAATTATATTCCTCTCCTTAAAATAAAAATATTATATCTAATAAGATTAATAAGTTGAAAATTAATTATTCTAACAACTCGATCATACGTTCATCGGCTCGCGATTAAAATTGATCATTATATCGAATATATATATATATATATATATATATATATATATGTGTGTGTGTGTGTGTCGAAAATCTTGGACATCCCATTTAATGGAATTAAATTCCGGAATTTGCCTTGAAAGTAATATCGATATAATATAATTCACTTATAATAATAATATAAATATTTTCCGGAAAATATTTCTCGTATCGATAATTATTTCGATAATTATGAATTAAATAAGAAATTAATACATGGGCTTGCTAAATTAATTAGTTGGACTATTTTATTTATTCTCATGTGGGCGCCTATTTAATTGGCCCAACGCATTAAAATAAAATAGAATCCCCTTAGCCCAATTCTCCAATTAAATAAAAAGGTTGGGCTTAAATAATTAATTCGATCCATACGCGTCGCTGTGGTGAAAATAATTATTACCGAGTCAAATAAATTATCCCGATCATCATACGTGATTTATTTATATCGAATTTCACTATTTGTCCTCGCGGCTATAAGTTGAATGTCGTAGAGAAGTCGCTTGATAATCTTAATAATAATGGTTGTGGCGATACTTGCTTTGAATTTAATTTAATCGGAAGTTCGGAAATTACGGGGCAAAATTACGGGGCGTTACATCCTACCCACCTTATAAAAATTTTCGCCCACGAAAATTGAAAGTTTACAGAAATAGTTCGGGGTACTTTTCCTTCATCTTCTCTTCGAGTTCCCATGTAGCTTCTTTAATATCGTGATGCTTCCACAGTACTTTCACCATCGGTATACTCTTTGTGCGGAGCTCTTGAATTCTTTTCTATCTAGAATCGCTATAGGCATCTCACGGTAATGAAGGTCCGGTTGCACATTAACCTCATGGTGGTGGATAATATGTCTAGGATTGTAGACATACTCACGGAGTTGAGATACGTGAAATAAATTGTGAATGTCGCCCATGTTTGGCGGCAAGGCCAATCGGTAAGCTACTGGGCCAACTTCTTGAAGAATCTCGAACGAACCTATAAATCTCGGCTTCAATTTCCCGTGCATCCCAAAACGGGTCACCCCTTTTGAGGGGAATATCTTCAAGAAGACCTTATCCCCTATTTCAAATTTTAGTTCACTGCGGCGGGTGTCGGCATACGACTTTTGTCAGTCTTGTGCTTCTTTGATCCTCTGTTTGATCTGACGGACCGATTTAATCATATCTTTTACTGCCTCAGGGCCAAGTGCCTTTCTCTCGCCTACCTCATCCCAGTAGAGAGGTGATTTGCACCTTCTGTCGTAGAGTGCTTCGAACGGTGCCATCTTAATGGTTGATTGGTAACTATTGTTATATGCAAACTCAATCAATGGTAGAACATGTTCCCAATTTTCTCCTTGATCGAGCACAACTGCTCTCAACATGTCCTGTAGAACTTGAATCGTCCTTTCGGATTGTCCATCTGGTTGAGGGTACATAAGCGGTGCTGAAATTCAGTTGAGTCCCCAGTTCTCTTTGTAAGCTCATCCAAAACCTGGAAGTGAATTTGGCGTCTCTGTCAGAGGTAATGGAGCTCGGTAATCCATGCAGTTGGATTACTTCTCGCACATAGATTTGCGCTAGTTTTTCAGCTCCATAGGTAATTTGAACTGGTAAGAAGTGAGCTCTCTTGGTCAGTCGATACACAATTACCCATATGCTCGCATTCTTCTTCTGTGTCACTGGTAGACCAATTACGAAGTCCATAGCTATGTACTGCCACTTCCACTCGGGTATCTCCAATGGTTGCAATTTGCCGTGTAGGCGTTGATGTAGAATTTTGACTTATTGGCAATTCAGGCAACTCTCCACGTACTCGGCTACATCTTTCTTCATACCTTTTCACCAAAATGATTGCTTCAAATCCTAATACATTTTGGTTCCTCTGGGGTGAGCGGTATACGGAGTGTCATGCACCTCCTTGAGAATCTCTTTTTTTAGATTCTCGTCCTCGGGTATGCAAATTCTTCCCATTATAAGTAAGGCGTTGTCTGGTGCCTCGATGAAGTCTCTCTCTTGGCCTTGCCAAACTTTTACTCGGATCTTCTCTAATGATTCCCTCTATCTTTGTAGGTCAATGATCCATTGTCTCAGTTCGGGAATTGCTACCATGACGGCTAGACATCTATCTTCATTCTTTGGACTTGGTATAATAACTTCAAGTCTAAGTTTTTTGAATTCTTTGATCAAACTCTCAGCTGTAGTCAAACAAGTTACGCTAGCATAGCCCTTTCGGCTTAAAGCATCGACAACTCTATTAGCTTTTCCGGGATAGTAGTTGATGGTTACGTTATAATCCTTGACTAACTTCAACCATCGTCGTTGTCTCATATTCAACTCCTTCTGCTCGAAGAAGTATTTCAAGCTTTTATGATCAGTGAATATTGCACATTTGACACCATATAAATAGTGTCTCCAAATCTTCAGTGCGTGTACCACAGCGGCTAGTTCTAAGTCATGCGTCGGATAATTGAGCTCGTGTGGTTTTAATTGTCGGGAGGCATATTTTATCACCTTCCCGCCTTGCATTAACACACATCCTAATCCATTCTTCAAAGCATCGGTGTAGACTTCGAAGTCCTTTCCATCTTCAGGTAGAGCTAATACGGGTGCAGTGGTCAGTAGCTCCATCAACTTTTGGAAACTTTTCTCACAAGCTTCCGACCACTCATACTTCGCACCTTTCCTCAGTAGCTGCGTCATTGGCCTTGCTATCATCGAGAATCCTTCTATGAAATGCCTGTAGTAGCTTGCCAAGCCTAGGAAACTTCGGATTTCATTCGGATTCTTCGGTGACTTCCATTCCTGTATTGCTTGGATCTTATTAGGATCAACCTTTATCCCTTTGACAGATATGACGTGTCCTAAGAACATAACTTCGTTCAGCCAAAATGCACACTTGCTAAACTTCACGTACAACTTCTCGGCTCTTAGTGTCTCTAGGACGATCCGAAGATGTTCTTGATGCTCTTCCTTCCCCTTGGAGTAAATCAAGATGTCGTCAATAAACACTACGAAGAATTTGTCGAGGTACCGCTGGAAAACTCGATTCATCAAGTCCATGAATACCGCAGGGGCATTTGTCAACCCAAACGGCATCACTGTGAACTCATAGTGTCCATATCTTGTACGAAAAGTGGTCTTCAGAATGTCTTTTGCTCGAACCTTTACCTGATGATAACCGAATTTGAGATGGATTTTCGAGAAGACTCCGGCTCCCTTGAGTTGATCGAATAGGTCGTCTATCCTAGGTAGAGGGTACTTGTTTTTCAGTGTCAGTTTGTTTAACTCTCTGTATACGATGCACATTCATAGTGATCCATCTTTCTTCTTGACGAATAACACTGGGGCTCCCCATGGTGAAACAGTAGGTCTTATAAATCCGAGATCTAAGAGTTCTTGCAGTTGAGCCTTCAACTCTTGTGGTTCTTTTAGTGCCATTCTATATGGTGCCTTCGACACTGGTGCTGCTCTGAGTTCCAATTCGATCGTGAACTCTAACTGATGGTCCGGTGGTAGTCCAGGTAGTTCTTCGGGAAATACATCCTCAAATTCTCGAACTACGGGGACATCTTGTATCTCTTCCTTCTTGATTTCATCTCCATCGAGCCAAACAAGGTAAGCTTGGCTTCCTTCATTCTTCAGTTCTCTCATCGCACATAGTGCAGATACAACAGGTACTCTTCGCCTCTTGCTAAATATATAGAAGTCTATGATCTTCCCGGTGGAATCTGTGAATGAGACCTTCCTTTCTTTGCAATCAATTATCGCTTTATGCTCGGTTAACCAATCCATACCCATAATAACATCAATGTCAGCCATGTCCACAACGTTGAGGGTTTCGATTGGGACAAGATCGGTTCCTAGTTCAGCTTCCACGTTTGGATAACACTGGTCTATGAGTACTGTTTCTCCCGTAGGTGTCACTACATATAGTGCTTTTTCTTTCCTTTCAGTTTTCAATTCGAGTAAATCTACACATGCTTTTGAGATGAAAGAATGCGATGCTCCGGTATCGAATATTATAATGATAGGCATACTCGAAATTTGGCAGATACCTGTGAGATTCTTGGCATCCTTTCCGGCATCGTTTCTATGAGTTAATCGAAAAGCTCTCCCTTGACGATTTGCCTACGACGGTAGTTGTGGTGCCTAGTTCCGGTTCTGATTCTGTGGAGGAGCATTCCCTCTCGGTGGTTGCGGCCTATTCTGCCCTGCTCCAATCGGCTGAGGGTTCCGATTATAGTTGTTATGTCCATTGTTCGAACATCTTGCGGTGAAGTGTCCAACTGTCCCGCATCGATAGCAAAAGTTATTCCTGGCCATGCATTCTCGACCTAGGTGGTCTCTCCCACAACGGTTACAACTGCTTCTGATAGGGGCAGCAACACGGTTGGCCTGGGGTGCTCTCTGAAAGTGTTGATTCCCAGATTGGAACCTTTGATTTTCTTGCCACAGCCTCTTCTGTTGTTAGTGGTTCTGTCGAAATCCTTGACATGAAGGTTGTTCGAACCTCAACTTGTTATCCTATCGAGGTGGTTGACTGGAAGATGTTTGTATCACGGTATTTTTAAGCAAGATTGCCTCTATCGCCATTGCTCTTCTCAGTGCGGACCTGTATGTTAGTCCCTTAAGGCAAGCCAGTGCAGTCTGGATTTCCCTCCTCAGTCTGGATCGAAACCTTTTTGATTTCTTGATGTCAGTATCACTGTGTTCCGGTGCATAGCATGACAGTGCGCAGAACTTGCGATCATACTCCTGTACTGTGTCTCTTCCCTATTTCAGATTTAGAAATTCCTCTTCCTTTCCCAGTCGGTATGTTTCTGGAATGTATCTCTCATATAGTTTGGCCTTAAATTCTTCCCAAGTAACAGTAGCAGCCTCTTCATCAGTGAGGGTGCTCAAATGGCTTTCCCACCAGTAATCCGCTTTGCCTTGTAATTGGTAAGGCATACATACCATTTTCTCCTCATCTGTGCATTCGAGGAAGTGAAAGATTCGCTTCATACCCCGCAGCCAGATGGCGGCATTCTCGGGACTTCCAGTACCGTCATAAGTAGGCAGTTTTTGTTGTGAGAATATTTCCCTGATCTTTTGAGGTGGAGGATGAGGTGCTTCTTGTTCTTGTTCCTCCTGTTCCTCACTTTCCTCGTCTTCTTCTTCATGAATTTCATGAAGGTTTCTCATACGGGGTCGGCCTCTTGGCTGCATTCTGTAGAATGGGCACGGTAGATATTAAGCACAGTTGAATAATGAATTAGCTTGCGGAAATAAAAATTCTTGTACAGTCACCTACGTATTTCTCAATCATTAATCATAGTTACAATCAATCATGCGGTACTATCATGCTATAGCGTAACTCGCTATTCATTTCAATTCCAATAACTCACGACATCATGCATGCATGGGCTATCACTCTCGTTTCTCATTTCACGGCACAATAAATCACCTTGATGAAGTAAAGTAGGAATAAAGTTTAATTAATGGAAATACAATCAACATATCATTCGGGACTGTCACTCCTTCGGAATCATGATCCGATAATGAATATTTCCTTCATGAGTTTTCAAGTGGAATTCATCTCCGAATATTGGTAGGAATATTTATCAAGATGTCTAGTATTTGTATAAAAATTTTCAGAGTCAAATTATAATCGCAGTGCCTACGGATGTAATTCAATACCCATTGTTGCAGATTCGGCACCTGATCTTGTAAAATTCATAACTCTCAAACCGTTTATCCGAATCAACTCAAACCACTTGCAAAACGACCTTATTTTGATTTACTATCACTTAAAAGTTTTAATTTAATTTTTTTGTATAGGATTTCGGTCAATATGGGTCTGGGTTCGGTAAAGATTTGTCTGTGAAATCTCATTTTTCCTGCCCCACGACTCGGTTCGGTCGATATGGATATGGGTTCGGTCAAAATTCTTCTCTAGATATTATCGTGCTTCTACTTCTAAGGAATCTCAAATGCCCGTTGGTGTACTTGTTGATTTGTTGCATCATTATGAACTCGCAATGGAATTACTTCGTAAAATTTTGATTTTGATTATCAATATTCCCAAAAGTGGGTTCCCATTCGGAACCACACTTCGATGTCAATATTCACGATTACAATTAGAAATACTAGTAATAAGTTTCAAAAATAGATTAGTACTTTTATGTTAATCCTAAGTCAAAACCCGAATTGTTTCCTTCCTTTACGGATTGAATACTTCATCGTTGTCATCCCATGCCGGTAAGTGAGCAGCGGCTTCTTGATTAAACTGATGTTCCACTTCGTCTATTAAGTTCCAATCCTCGTAATCATGAGCCTCATGACCTACCACTCCTAGCGTAGGCTCGGCTAAACCTCCATTCAAATTTCCCTCGTTGATTCCCGATGGAGCTGCGTTCATGGCTAGCAAGGCTTCATCATTCTCCTCCCATTCGTTTAGATTTTCCATCTCATCCCACATCATGGGGTCATCATCGAGTCCTAGTTCTCGTCTTCTTCACCTTCTTCTTCTTCTAGGTCTTCCTCCGGGTCTTCTTCTTCTTTGTCGTTAGCTTCCATTGCTTTATCTTGTGCCGGTGGTTAGTGTGGGTCTTCCGTTCGATCCATCTCTTGGATGTTCACTTTGTAAACTCTCAGGATTCCCCTTTCTCGGACTCCATCCATGACGTATTCGACTATGCTCTCTTCATATCCGGGAGGCATTCTAGGTCCCAGGCCATAGGGTCCAATTGGTGGTTCGCCCACCTTATCATCTTGGGTCCAAAGTCGCTCCATGAACCCATCGACATCGGCAAACATAAGGTTTTGCTCCACAAGTACTCGTAGGGAGTCGTTTGCTTGCTCCCAAGCCCATGTTAACCAATTGACGGGTAAGATCTCCATGAGCCTCACGATTTCTTGGGCATCGTTAATCCCGTATTCCTCCACAGAAACCCAGTCGTTGCAAAATTGGTTGACTAGTGAGTGCACGTTCGGTTTGACGACGTGGTTCCGGTTGAAGTAGAGATCGAGCATTGCCCTTCGGTGTGTTTCTTCGTAAATTTGTCGTCCTAACACGTTCCTAAACATAGCTGCAAGAATAAGATCGGTTGGGTTAGTCGTGCGAAATAATAACAATTAATAATATAAAATAAAAGGTATTAAGGTATGATGTTTCACATCGGTTGTGATGATTTCCATCACGATTAATGTATATGTTAAGGTTGTCCGGGCGATGCAAACGCAAAATTATTTCACATTACATTATATATAATTGCCTATTAAAATCCTAAAAACTGAAAATCCAACAATGCATGACAATAGTTCTATTCATCATCTAATCAACTTAACCACAAAATTTCAACAACCAAATAATCATGCTATTAACAATTCACCAAGTGTATCATATCATCCAAGAAATTTGCATGCTTCATATCTAATCATGCTTCATAACTCATAATCATAATAAAATTTTAACTCATCGACTATTAAAACTCGTGCTTTCATATAATCTTTTGGTTTACAAAAATATGCTCCCAAGTGGTACTTTAAATCATAAATCATGCTCCACAAAACAACCCCAAGTCTCCATTCCAACTTCATGCACAAATGTTTTAAAAGTTTTAAGCCCGTAAAAGCATACCTCAATGTTTGATGACGGTGTGGCGCATTATGGAGAGGGATTGAGCTTTAACATCTGTCGCAATTTTCGAACCAACCAAGAACACAAAATGGTTCCAATTTCTCATATAAATTCAAAGAATGCAATTGATGGCATGATTTCAAGAATATAGGAAGAACATAGATTTCAAGTGTTGCATAAGAAGGAATTAGGCTCGAAATTGACTATCTCTTTAAATCAAACATAGATCAAAAGGGAAACAAAACAAGAGATAGATAAGCATAGAGGAATTATGGGAATTTCACAAGGAATTAAAACAATTATTTTAAGAAGAACAAGCATGCTTATACTAATCAAATATTCCAACAAGATTATAAACAAATAAATCATGGAATTCAAATAAGCATGCATTAAAATGGAAACCTCGAATCTAAGAGGTTACGCTATTGAGCCAAATAAAACCTACTCTCTGATACCACCTTCTGTCGTGCCCCCAAATCGGGCCTATGCGACAGTCCCACGTGCGACACGATGCACGCTCAGGGAAGTGACTATTAAAACAAGATAATTATTCAAGCGGAAGCAAATAAAGGATTAATTGAAAATCAAATGAGATCATGAAGTTCGAATAAGTAATTCGCAGCGGAGAGTAGAATCAAATAAACAATACAAGCATGATGAGACAATAAATTAGCACATGCTTGAAAAGAAAATAATAAATATTTCGCAGCGGAGAATAGAATCAAATAGATGCTACAAGCATGATGGGATAATGAAACAACGCATGCTTGAAAGAAAACACGAAGGACATAATTCAATTTTAGAATGCAAGAACTAATGAGACTATGTATGAACACATAGCTCGTCGCTTCGATACCATAACCAAACAAATTAAATCATGCTAGGAAAACAATAATAATTTAGCATTCATAAACAAGAATAGATCATAGGATATTCAAGAGGTTACATGAACATGCATTGAATCAACCAAGCATTCGAAAGTTCGAATCATATCGAGGTTTAAAAGAAATCTAGATCAATCATCCAAGCATTTGAAAGTTTAATACAAAATAAGATTGAAGAAGTATAAATCAAGAATTCAAGCAACATAGTAGTGCAATGCATGCTATTCAAAAATACTTAAGCTGAAGGGATTCATGAACTGAATCACGAAGTCCGTTTGCCAAGGATCGTTAATTGGAATATCAAAATTAAATTGCTATGCCTATGATTATTCCTAGCATGCTCCTATTGATTATGCATAAGGGGGTTTATGCGGAATACCAGGATTGTAGAAACCTGAAGACGAATGCGTAGAGATTTGATCCTCGATCTTTTCCCACGCACCAAGATTTAATCATAACAGATTGAGGAATTAAATCTATTAAAAATAAATAATTATTTTCAAAAATAAGAAGGAGAGAGAAGATATGAAGACGATCCTCCTGATATGATCTTCTGATCTATATCCCAACTCAATCCGAATATCTAGTGAAGATTCCCTTCGGATTCCTTGCCTGGTTGAGAAGCAGATTTTCCTCCTCGTTCTCTGATCAGTCGATCACCACAGCTCCCAAAATATGGTTTGTTGTGTGCAAAATATGATCTGATGGTGTGGTGTGTTGAGATCTGAGAGACTGAGGCCTATTTATAGGAAAATACTGGACTTCTACTGGGCCTGAGTTTTCATGGGCCAGAATGCAAATAGCAAATAAGGCCTATCAATTAATTAATTCCCATATTCTACCCAGAATATAATTAATTAATTAATATTGATTCATTCTACCAGAGAATCAATACTGTCCTACATATTTGCTACCACGTTTTGAGGTACGGGTTGCATGGGCTCGGTATATCCCCACATTTAAGGTTAGAGACATTCGTTAATTAATTTAAGCTCTGACAAGCCATTTAATTAATTAACATCTTATATTCCTGAGTCAATCCACTCAAACCTTTTCACTTATGCTTGAACTTAATCAGCCTGCAGGACTTTAGCATAACGAACCTTTTGAGCTGCTCAGGGAATGTCACCATCCTATACTGGATGTGGTTACCTAGTTCCAGTACCAGACAGTCATACACAAACTGTCATCACCCAATATACATATATACAAGCTCAACTAGAGCCTTTCACTGTAACTCAAAGTGACACCCAATCTGCATATACTTTTGTACTTTCATTTAGGATTAGGATCTCATCAAGCCATAGAGATCTAGATTCTTTTAATGTCAGATAAAAGAATCGATCTCGACTTAGGTCATTATCAATGTGTGCCCCACACCAGCATACCAAGCCATCCAAGATAAGATGTTTATAACCGCGTATGCTGAAGCCTACACCGACAATTTATCCTGGAACTATCTCAGCTGTGATAACTATTTATATCTCGCTAGGTCAAACGACCCATACGATCTTCCGTGATCTTCTACACACCGTATGATCTCCCTATCGACGAGATAAGAGGATAATTGCATTTGCGACACATGTTTGTTAATTCAGACAGGAGATGAACATACAAAATTTATGATTCCCAGTATATTAACCAATCAACCTTGTACATAATATACCAATCATAATGCTTTCAGTATATAAATCCATCGTAAGCAACATGGATTTGATTGTAGTACAAACCGAACAAATAATACAAAACAAGAACCCATCTCGATTTCCACTTCCGAGTTCATGAGTGTATTATAGAGGATATTATGCATGCAATGGTAAGTTTTTGCAGGTTTTGGGGCTAAAAAGTGGCCAACTGGTGAAAAGAGCCGGAATGACAAAGCTATTTTTTCGGTCAACACATGGGATGTCGACCGATATGGAAGACAAGCCCAAAAACCCAAGCAAAATCCTTCATGTCGATCGACGTAGTGCATGTCGATCAACACAGAGGGTCGATATCGATCTGAAGTAGCGATCGAAGAGGACTCAACATGGGATTCCATGTCGATTGACACTCAGTGTGTCGATCGACATGAGAAGCAAGCAATGATCAATTTTGAAGTCAACATGGGGCCGACACATGAAGGCCATGTTGATCGACACCGAAGTCCGAGAAGACAAATTTGCCCAGTTTGGAAGATTTTGATAATTTAGCCCAATACCTAGTTGAGATTTGTTTTCTCCTCCATAAATACTACTCCCTAGGGCTCGAAAACTACACCTTTTTAGTCTTTTGGATCACTTTAGTTTAATTAGCATTGGAGTTTTTAAGGATTTCAAGATTCCTATTCCTTTTGTAAGTTATTTTTTGAGTTTTAATAATATGATTTCTCTATTTCAATTAATGTTTAGTGACTAGAAACCCTAGCAGGTTCTAGGGCTTTGATGATCTTCTTGATGAGTGTTTGAATGATTCAATTCGATAACATGGTTCAATTCCTGGTTTTTATTTAATTGAATCTAGAATTAATGAAGGATCGAGAGATGAAATTAATCTAGATTTGTAGTTATTAATTGAAGGACCAAAAGGTGAAAATTAGTAATAGGAAGAGGGAATTGAATGCATTTGATTTCTGTCTCAAAAGAAAGATTCAATTGTAGGTTTGAATTAGATAATTATTGGTATTGATTAGCACGTGTTCTTGAGACCAAGAGGAGATAGACATGTGTTAGTAATATAGGATTTAAATTGCCAAACAAGGAATTTAATCCATTTGAATCTAATTTTTCCCATTGCCGAGTTGATGATTTATACATGTTGATAGTTTGATTATTTGCCCTGGAATATGTCTCTTTAATTATTGTTTTCAAAACCTTTAAATTTTTGTCTTGTTATCTTTCAAGTTCAAAACCAAATCTTGTTTACAAGTGCTCAAACAATTATAATTTGAAGACTATAGCTAGTACCTGAAATAGTTTTGTCATACATTCCCTGTGGGTTCGACACTCGAGTTATAAATTATTTGCTTCATTGCTATAATTTGTATGCGATTTTAGCAGTGATCAAATTGGCGCCGTTGCCGAGAATTATTAGAATTTATTTTGTTACTAGTTTGTTTTTGAAAATATTTGATTGAGTTTTTTATTTTATTTTAGTTTTTCTGTTCGTGTGTGTGCGTGTGTTGTTTCTAGAAATTGACCTCTGTATCGATCGACACACTCCGTGTCGGTCAACACAGACAGGTCACCCAGGTGTCGATCCATGCTGCTAAAAGATTGATGAGACCTTGTTGGAGGCGTGGAGTAGATTCAATGAGCTGTTGAGGAGTTGTCCCGGCCATGGAGTTGATACCGAGGAGCAGACCTGTATCTTCTATCGGGGGATGAATTAAAGAGCCCAAGAATTGGTAGACAATGTAGCCGGAGGTTCTGCGAAGAGAAAGTTTGCTGAAAAAGCCCTCAAGCTGTTCAAGAAGATGGCCATGCACTCTCAAAAATGGGCAAATCCGAGGAGGCCTCAAGTTAAGGCAGTGGAGAAGAATGAACCTAATGATACCCTCAAGAAGGAGATAGAAAAGCTTAAGGGGGAGATGAAGAAGCTAACATCTAATGCTTCTACTGTTTCTAATGTACAAGTTGATCCCATAGCCAACGTGAATTACATGACCTGAGGGGGCTTCCAAAATCAGTACCGGCAAGGGGGATACCAACATTACCCACCGAGAGCTCATTCGGGATTTTCTTATGCTCAGCCGGACGGCGCGAAACACCCTCCACCTGGCTTTGATGCTCAAAATGATGAAATATTGGAGAAAAAGAAGGATAGCCTCGATGAGCTGTTGTCAAAATTCATCAAGGCTTCAGATTAATGGGTTGGAAAATTGAGCAAGAAGTGGCAGGGGTAAATACTAAGGTGGATCTACTTGGCAAGCACGAGCAGATGATCGACACTCAAGTGAGTCAGATTGCTACCTCACTTGGTACGCAACACTAGCAAGGAAAGCTGCCCGACACCACCCAAGTGAACCCCAAGAACCAAAAGGAGTGTAAGGCCGTCAAGCTGAGGTCCAGAACGAGCTATAAAGGCCCAGAGGAACCCCAAAAAGAGTTTAGGGGAGAAGAGGAGGAAATTCCCGCTGGAATGACCTCTGTTTCGACCGACATCCCACATGTCAATCGACACAGAGGACTTGATGTGGAAGATGTGTCTAGCGATGAGGAGGAGTCGACACATCTTCCACATCTTACACTCACTTATCCATGTTTTTCTCCATTGTTTTAGTTAATTTAGGCTTAGTTATTAGTTATTTTCTTGCATGAGTGTATTATAGATGATATTATGCTTGCAATGGTAAGTTTTTGCAAGTTTTGGGGATAAAAAGTGGCCAACTGGTGAAAAGAGCCGGAATGAGAAAGCTGTTGTTTCGGTCAACACACGGGATGTCGACCGATGTGGAAGACAAGCTGAAAAACCCAAGCAAAATCCTTCATGTCGATCAACGTGGTGCATGTCGATCGACACAGAGGGTCGATATCGACCAGAAGTAGCGACCGAGGTGGACTCAACATGGGATTTCATGTCGATTGACACGCAGTATGTCGATCGACATGAGAAGCAAGCTACGATCGACGTGGAAGACAAGTCAAAAACCCTAGCAAAACCCTCCGTGTTGATCGACGTAGTGCATGTCGATCGGCACAGAGGGTCGATGTAAACCAGAAGCAGCGATGGAAGAGGAGACATGGGATTCCATGTTGATCGACACACAGAGTGTCGATCGACATTGGAAGGAAGCAACGATCGATTTTGAAGTCAACATAGGGACCGACACATGAAGGCCATGTCGATTGACACGTTGGATGTCGATCGACACCGAAGTCCGGGAAGACAAACTCGCCCAGTTTGGAAGATTTTGCTGATTTAGCCCAATACCTTGTTGATATTTGTTTTATCCTCTATAAATACTACTCCCTAGGGCTCGAAAATTACACCTTTTTAGACTTTTGGATCACATTAATTTAATTAGCATTGGAGTTTTTAAGGATTTCAAGATTCCTATTCCTTTTGTAAGTTATTTTATGAGTTTTAATAATATGATTTCTCTATTTAAATTCATGTTTAGTGGCTAGAAACCCTAGCAGGTTCTAGGGCTATGATGATCTTCTTGATGCGTGTTTGAATGATTCAACTCGATAGCCAGGTTTAATTACCAATTTTAATTTAATCGAATCTAGAATTAATGAAGGATCGAGAGATGAAATTAATCTAGATTTGTAGTTATTAATTGAAGGACCAAAAGATGAATATTAGTAATAGGAAGAGGGAATTGAATGCATTTGATTTCTGTCTCAGAAGGAAGATTCAATTGTAGGTTCAAATTAGATAATTATTGGGATTGATTAGCATGTGTTCTTGAGACCCAGAGGAGATAGACATGTGTTAGTAATCTAGGATTTAAATTGCCAAACAAGGAATTTAATCCATTTGAATCTAATTTTCCCCATTGCTGAGTTGATGATTTCTACATGTTGATAGTTTTATTATCTGCCCTGGAATCTGTCTCTTTAATTATGATTTTCAAAACCTATAAATTTCTGTCTTGTTATCTTTCAATTTCAAATCCAAATCCTGTTTTCTTGTGCTCAAACAATTATAATTTGAAGACTATAGCTAGTATATGAAATTGTTTCGTCATACATTCCCTGTGGGTTCGACACTCGAGTTATAAATTTATTTGCTTTTTTGCTATAATTAGTATCCAATGTTAGCAGCGATCATCTTCCAACAGACATTGGTGTTGGAATTGTATCCATAAAAGCATTATGATTGGTACATTGGGAAACATTATGTTTGATATACTGGTAATCATTAATGACTTGCAATAAACAACTCCTGTCTGAATTTACAATCATATGATGTGAACAAACACATCCAGTTATCTCTTCAATATGAAGGTCATACAATGTGTAAGAGATCAGAGACGATCGTATAGATCGTTCAACCCAGCGAGATATAAACAGTTATCGCAACTGAGATAGTTTCTAGTTTGGCAGTCTATTTAGGTTGCGGCACACAAGTCTTATAAGTGGTTTATCTTGGCTGCTTTGAGTGACCGGTACATCTCAATGTATTGATAGGATCAACAGTGAGATGAATCATTCTACTTGACATATGAATGATTAAAGATCTCGGTAACTTGGTCGAATCTAAAGTCTATTGAAGGCTGAGGGGCACACATGGTTTGACTGTCACTTTGACTTGCTATGGTGGAGAGTCTTACATGTACTCGTATATCTGCATATTGGGTGATGGCAATTTGTGTGGGGTTTTCTCAGGCTGGATTTAGATAACCATATCCATTTCAGGATGGTGACATTCCCTGGGAAACTCACGGGGTTCGTTATGCTAAGTCCTGCAGCTTGAATCATTGATTAAAGCATAAACGATAAGGGTTGAATTGTACGACTCAAGAATATTAAGAGATTAGTTAATTGCAGCTAATTGTCATATGTTGAATTAATTAATGAATGTCTGAAACCTTAAATATGGGGATTAACCGAGTCAATGCAACTCGTTCCAAATAACGTGGTTATAAAGGGGTAGGTCAGCATTTAATTCTCTAATAGCATGAATTAATGTTTATTAATTAATTATGTTCTGGGTTGAACATGCAATTAATTAATAGGAGGCCCACTTTATTATTTGCATTTGATCCCTGGTCTGGCCCAATGAAATGCTTTGAGCCCAATAGGATTTATTAAACCCTAATAGCCTATTCTCTAGATATATAAATAGATCAGTTCTCTCATATCCATATAACAATAGAGATTACGGTTTTCACAAAATTGAAACCCTAGGGAGAATTAGAGATTGGCGGCGACTACAGTAGGAGGGAAATGATAAATCGAGTTCCTCCAGTGCAGTTTCAATCCGGTAGCATATCCTCACCCAATTTTCGGATCGAGCAAGGGAACAAATTAGAAGATCAAATCTCTAGGAACACCAATCAACCATATACCGTTGTTATTCAAACCGCTGGAGTTGAGGTATTCCTTGAATCCATGTATTAAATTAAATAGGAGCACGCATAGCGCATTTACAGTTTGTCATAGTAATTATTTTGATATTCCATAAATCGAATTTGGGGTTAAGAAATAAATGGCGATTCATATCGCCTATTGTAGACTCATTTCCTACAATTGGTATCAGAGCCAGGTTCGTATTTTTTTGGCTCTGTCGAAAAATAAATACTGAAATTCAGTTTATGCATGATATTTAATTTATTATGGATGGATTTAACTATCGTGGATATTTTTGTTCTCGTGGCCTCTCTCTTATTTTGGTTTTCTTTTTATCGCGAGAAAATCCGCGATTAGATTGATAGGAAAGATCATGTAATTGATTAGATCTATTTTATTGTATTTTTTTATTCAATTTGTAACTGAATTGAGAGAGAGAACCAAGAACACAACAATGGCATTTTCTGGTAGGCTGGAACAGGCAACAGCCGCGCAGTATCTTGGTAGTAGCAGTTTGTGATTGCCCTCTCTTCTTCCTCGCAGTGGCAGCGGCGCCGGCTCCGAACGGTGCAGGTCATTGTGGTTCTGCGAGGGGCGTGCGCTGGTGCGCACGGTGGTCCTAATGGAATTATATACTGAAAGCATTATGATTGGTATATTATGTACAAGGTCGATTGGTTTATATACTGGGAATCATGAATGTTGTATGATCATCTCCTGTCTGAATTAACAAACATATTTAGTAAATGCTCTTATCCTCTTATCTCGTCAATAAGAAGATCATTCGGTGTGTAGAAGATCACAGAAGATCGTATGGATCGTTTGACCTAGCGAGATATAAATGGTTATCATAGCTGAGACAGTCCCAGGATAGACTGTCGGTATAGGCTGCAGCATACGCGGTAATAAGTAGCGTATCTTGGTTGCTTGGTATGCTGGTGCTGGGTGTGCATTGATAGGACCTAAGTTAAGATCGATTACCTTTATCTGACATTAAAGGAATCTTGATCTAGATAGCTTGATGAGATCCTAAGCTTACAAGAAGGTACAGAAGTATACATAGGTTGTGTATCACTTTGAGGTGCAGTGAAAAGCTCTAGTCGAGCTTTTATATCTGTATTTTGGGTGGTAGCAGTTTGTGTATGACTGTCTGGTACTGGAACTAGGTAACCACATCCAATATAGGATGGTGACATTCCCAGAGCAACTCAAAAAGGTTAGTTATGCTAAAGTCCTGAAGGCTTATTAAGTGCAAGCATAAGTGAAAAGGGTTGAGTGGATTGACTCAGGAATATAAGATGTTAATTAATTGAATGGCTTGTCAGAGCCTGAATTAATTAATGAATGTCTATTACCTTAGATGTGGGGATATACCGAGCTTATGCAACCCGCTCCTCACAACGTGGTTTCAAATAGATAGGACAGTATTGATTCTCTGGTGGCATGAATCAATATTAATTGATTAAATTTATTCTGGGTTGAATATGAGAATTAATCAATTGATAGACCTTATTTTCTATTTGCATACTAGTGCCGGGTCTGGCCCATGAAAGCTCAAACCCATCCGAGGTCAGATTTTTCCTATAAATAGGCCTCAGGTTCTCAGATCACAACACACCACAAGATCATAAGTTGCTAAGCAGCAGACCAGTATTTGGGAGCTGTGATAGGCGACTGAGGATCTGAGAATGAGGAGGAAATTCTGCTTCTCGATAGGTAAAGAATCCGGAGGAAATCTTCACCAGATTTTTGGATCGGAGCTAGGATATAAATCAAAAGATCAGATCTGGAGGATCTTTCTCTTCTTCTCTCTCCTCAATTTCAAAATTAATTTTTTTAATTTCAAAAATTTAACTCCTTCATCTTGTAGGATTAAACCTTGGTGCGCAAGAAAGAGGATCGAGGATCAAATCTCTGCGCATCGCGTTCTTCAGGTTCTACAATCCAGGTATTTCGCATAAACCTTCTTATGCATATTTAATAGGAGCATGCTAATATTAATCATAGGCATAGCAATTCATTTTTGATATCCAATTATCGATTTGGGTTCACATGGATTAAGTGATTCAATTCACGACAATGAAATTCCTTCAATTGGTATCAGAGCCAGATTGATTTAATTGGATCTACCGGAAAAAATTATATTGCCTATGATTATGCATGATTATTATTATTGAATTACAATGGATGATTGGTTTTTGGATTGTATGGCTTTTGTTCCTCGTGGTTCTCGGGTTAATCCGCATATTTATAAGGATTCCTTTTTCACCCACGAGATGAATCTGTGGTTAGATTTAAATTCCAAATTGTAGTAGGATGTTTTTCTTTGTAATTTTTCAATTTTTAGATTAAATCAGTAAAACGAAGACAAAAAACACGAAGAATGAAGGAACCGCAAGACGCACACGGTGGCGCACAACGGCTCTGGCACGGCAGGCAGCCGTGCACCGTGGTCATGAAACTGCAGGGTAGCACTGGTGAGCGGTAGCACGAGGCAGCAGGCGGCGATAGCGACAGTGCTGCCTCGACAAAACCCTAGGGTTTGTCGCAAGGCTGCGCCGCACACTATGGCAGCAGTCGTGCAGCTCGCAGCCGGCCTGAGAAGGGTGCGGGGGTCACTGGGACGACGACGTGAGGCAGAGGCGAGCGACGGGATGGCATGCAGCGGTAGTCAGAGCGCGAGAGCGCGCGCGGCACCTGTGCAACTTTGTGCACGCACGGCAGCGCCGCTCTCTCCCTTCTCGGACGGCATCGGCGGAGTGCCCGCGGCTTGGAACGGAGATAGATGCTGACGGGGGCGGTCGTGGTGATTGGTGTTGTGGCTGCGTGTGGTGCAAACCTTAAGGTTTACGTCCACGGCTCTGCTCGCACACTGTTGCGCCTCCTCGTGCAGTTCTCCGGCGAGCAGTGGTCAAAGACAGCAAGAAGTAGGTGGTGGCCGGCATGGGCAATGCCGGAGCAGGCTGGGGTCGGCGGCAGCAATGATGGGTGACGGCGGGGAGGCCAGGAGCATGGGCTGCAGGCGCTTGCTGTGCATTTCTCCGGTGGGCTCCTTCGCTGTGGCGGGTCGTCGGCGGTGGTGGTTTGCTGGTGGTAGCTCGTCGGGCCATGTTCATGCAGACCTTCGAGCTTGCAATTTGTGCTCGGGCCTACAACATTTTAACGGGCCCAGTTATCCTATTTTCTGATGGATCAAATCTAGGAGGCCCAGTTTTCAGAAAATAAACTCAGATCTCAGTCCAAGTAGTGGGAGCCCAGTCGAAGATCTGTAAAATAAATCCAACATATAGTAGATAGGATTTATTTTTAAATTTGTATCATGAGGCCACAATGACATTTTTTTAATTTCTTTTATTATCTGTTCTCGCATAATATATGTGTTTAATTAATTGTACAGCATCCAAGCATGTTGTAGATAATAGGAGCATGTTTAATGCTTTTATTTACAGCTTTAAAGCATGCTTATGTGATTTATTTTATATAATTAAATTATAACTATAAATTTGGGGTTCATGCCTTGCATGATAGAGTTTTTGCAGTGTTATAATTTATGGCTACATAAAATAATCTGTGCGATTGAACCTTATGAATTAAAAATTACTAAGTTGTTTTATTTAAGACCTCCACAAACCGATCCCTTATTGAAAGTGAATAGTTTATTAGGTAAACGTCTACATGTGTATCTTACTTAATTTATTATTCATAAGTTCTAATAGATGGGTTTTCTTAAAACAAACATTTAATTAATGTGAGAAGTGGGAGCTCATGCATAAATGTCTACATGCGTAGCTTGCGTATGGAGTTTTCATAAGTTCTCTAGGGATGAATTAAAAGAGACAACCTTATTATAAAGGATGTTGGTCCCGAAATCAGAGTACGAAATATGCAGCGAAAGTCAAAATAATAACTTACACTTGTTCTCCTAAATAGATATAACTTAGTTCAGGGTAATTGAAGATCCTTTAGCTTATGTCTGCCGTTATTAAGTAAATTTCACAGAATATACTCTTCCATACTTGGACAAGTATTGAAGGTTTTGAAAGTCAGTTTGCGAAACTAAATTAAGATAGAAATATAAATGAAAACAGTAAAGAACACATGATATTTTATAGTTGTTCGGATCTAAAAATCCTACATCCACTCTACAGACCCTTGGTCTGGATAAATCACTATGTAAATACAAGCCTCCTTACGATCTATACACATCCCGTAGGCACTCCGTCCATTGGTCTGCTGTGGCACTCGCCTAGGAACTCCTTGTACGCTTAGTCTTGAGGTTGAAGTGAGGACGACACCCCTCAGCCTTCTCCCTGGTGGTTGAATGTTCACTGTTCTTCCCATAACTCAGGTGGTTGGCAAAAGTCCGAGAGAATCAGAATCCCAGAGTTGGAAACTGACTGCGATGAATATATCTTAGAAAGATATATTCACCAAAGGATAGCTTTATCTAAGAAGCTTCAGCCTTGTGCTAAGAGAGAGTAGCACGGAGTAATAACTTGAGTCAGGAACTCAAGTCTCGTGTAAGTTAACACGGAAACTCAGAGAGCTTTTAGCTGAGAGATGGCTTCAATATGTGCTCTTTGTAGAGTGGAATTCGTTGAGATGGTTCTCTCTGTTTAAGGTTGGAGGGGCAGACCTATTTGTAGAGAAATCCTTCGAGCATTTTTAAATTCTGCCCATTAGACACATAAATCCAGTCGTTAGACTCATGGAAGTCTAATCATAGCCCATGCTTTAGGTCTGCTCTGCTGTGTCAGTGTACTATACACTAACTTTGCATCAGACTATGTTTCAGTTTGAGGAACCCAGGTTTTGATATCCTCGTACTGACTTTTACTTAGGCATGAATATGCCAAAGTCTGACCGAGCTTCGATGTCTTCGAATAGCTCGTGCTTTCAAGGTAGAGGCTCTTATACTAACTTCCCATAGTCAGTATAGCTATCACTCATACTGACTTCCCATAGTCAGTATGGTTAACCCTCATACTGACTTCCCATAGTCAGTATGGAAAAAGGCCCTCATACTGACTTCTCCTAGTCAGTATGGAAAAGCCCTCATACTGACTACTCCTAGTCAGTATGGAAAAGCCCTCATATTGACTTCTCTTAGTCAGTATGGAAAACCCTATACTGAGTACCTAAACTCAGTCTTGGTCAATGCCATACTTGGTGAAAACCAAGTTTCAAGCACGTATGCTTCTTCAGTTCTCGAGTATTTCCTATGCTCGCTCTTCAACCACTAAGTTCTATTACAACTCGATTGATCCTATACAAGGTTTAGAACTCTAGGAACTGAAAAACTGACTAAGATGACTTTTACAATCTTTGACCTACCAAAACACAAAAAGTAAAGGAATGATTTTTCTAACAAAAATCCCAACAATTTCCCCCTTTTTCGTGTGGTCAAAGCCATCTTTTTCCTATGCTAATGAGGAGTGAACAACTTTAGAGTTTTTACAAATTTGACAATTAGTCTCATAAACTCAGAAAGGTTCCCCCTCAAATTCAGCTTTCTACTTAAGATCTTCTCCTTATACTTTTTGGAGAGATATTGCTCGATTAATTTTCAAGTCAGTTTATAGCAATTTTATTCTTAAAAATTAGAGAGCCAAAAGCCAGCTGATTACACTAGGATGTGTAAGTTCAACATGTGCAGAACGAAGACCATTGTTGGACAAAAAGAGATTGTCATCAACAAGTCCGTTTATCCTTTAATATTTTCATTACAATTACAGGGATAAACTAACTACAAGAAACCTATACAGAACTATTACAATTCTATACTAGGCTGCTTCCATCTTCATCTTCTTCCTGGCTACTGCTGGGTCTGATCTAAACTCCTTATCCAAGGAAGACAGCTAGATAAGCTGACTAGCTTTACACCGCCCTTGGACTTTTATCTTCCAGGAGTTCTCAGACTGAGAAGCCGTCCGTTGAGATGTGCTCCTTGTGGAAAGAAAAAACTCGTCTTTCCATTTTATCTCAACGTTGCCTGGGGGAAGCAGGTTTGATATTCTGACCTGCTTTCTACTTTCCTCAAGCCGACTTTCAGCAGCTTTTCTCTCGGAGGTCAGCTGGCGTTGTCGTTGGCAAAGGTATTCCAGCAGTAGTGGCAAGACATGCGGGGTGCTCTTTCTCTGGTTTTGCAGCTGAGATGAGCAAAAGAGAAAAGAGAACATCCCCTATGATTGTCTTGCCCCTCCGGGCTTCTCTCCTCATTCAACTGCAAGTACTGATTTCACAGTTTGTGTGCATCATGCAGCGAAGAGCTCTCTTATTAGGCTGTAAGCCTAGAGCAGTCCATACTTTGACATTTCAATGTATGAAACAACCAGTAGAGTCAGAGAACATCTCTATTTCTACTTGCTGTCGGAGCTGCTCCGCTCACAGTTTCTAATGCCTTCTGCGCCTTCCATACTTCTTTTCCCCCTCTTTGACCACACCCAAAAAGGGTAGTGAGGATATATCTGGTGGCTTGGGCTCCTTTGCTATTGTGCCAGATCGAAGGGTATGGTGAACGAAAATGAAGTATAAACTTGATAAGCTCGTATTTTGCCTCACTTATCACATTGTTTTCTTGTTTGTTTCTTGCATTTTCATTAGTTTTTAGTTAATAATCGAGCATGAGCTGTTTATAGGGGATATTACACTTGTCGTGCTTGGTTTTGTAGGTATTTGAGGCTAAAAGTGAGCAATGGTGAAAAGAGCCAAGTTACACAGAGTTGTTGCTTCAATTGACACAAGGGAAGTCGATCGAGTTGGGAGATGCACCAAAAACCCAAAGCATTACTCTGTGTCGACCAACATGGCCCATGTCGATCGACACAGAGGTCGGATGTCGATCGAAGGCAAGGCAGGAAAGAGAGGCTCGACATGTGCAAGTGTGTCGACTGACATACTCTGTGTCGATCGACACGGGGTTGAAGAAGGCTGGTTTGGAATGGAAGTTGGAAAGGAGTCGAAGCAGAAGTTCGGAAAAGGAAAAACTGCTCAAATTGGAGACTTGTGATATTTTAGCCCATTACCTTTTGAAGATTCAAATTCCTCCCCTATAAATAGGACTACATAGAGCTTGAAAATATTCATTCCTTTATTATCTTTTATTATCGTTTTTCACTTTAATTTTCAGCATTAAAACTCTTTAATTTTCCAGTACCCTTTAATTTACTTGTTGCATTTGGATTCACGTTATTGAAAGTTCTTATTCCTTTAATGATTCAAGTAAGTTTTATGGATTCCTTTATGTTTCTTGCAATCTTTATTTTCAATATGTTAGGCTAGAAACTCTAACAGGTTCTAGGGTTTTCACCATCCTTTTCAGCATGTCTTAATTCGATAAAATCCAAACCCTAATTAAGTTGGTTCAAATTCTATGGTTTTCAATCCAAAATCTATTTTCAATTGAAGGATCGAGAGATGAAATTTGAATTAGGTTTATAGTTATTAATTTGAGACCGAGAGGAGATAATTAATAATAGGAAGATAGAATTTGATACAATTGTTTCTCACTCAAAAGGAAGAATCAGTTGTAGGGTTTTAATCTGCATCTTTATCAGGATTGACTAGTGTTGTGTTCTTGAGACCGAGAGGAGATAGTCACACATTAGTAATCTAGGTTTTAACTGCCCAACCAAGGAATTAATTCCAAAACATCAGATTTTCCTCCTAAGTAATTATTTTGGGTTTGGATTGATTGTTTATGCATGTTGAACTGGATTGGTTGATTTTCCTAGAATCTGTGCTTTTTATTATTGAATTTTATTTCAAAAGTTATATCTAATTTGAAAAACAAAACCTCTTTTTAAATTTGGTTCTACTCAAACAAAGAATTGATAAACTGTGTCCAATACATGAAATAATTTCGTTGCACTGTCCCTGTGGGTTCAACTACTTTCGGGTACTTATAAATTTATTTGATCACTATACTATAATAAATCTGTTTAATTTTAACAGCGATCAAAACTTGGAATGAAGAGTTAGACAATGAAGAAAATATATTTGCAAAGAAGACGATAAAAACCCTATTTATAGCAGAAAATTGGTCATTTAGCATGAATAAATGTACCGTAAAGAACCTTTTAGTTTCTTGAAATTCGGCGATGGTTTGGATGCGTTGCCTCGCGATATGCATGTGAGATTTAACTTGAGCATCGTGGGAAGCGACATTATCCATGTGTCAAATACTGATTCATCGATGCTTGATACACATTTATAGCATCGTAACTGATGCGATCGCCTTTGGATTTTGAAATCCCGCCTTTTGATCTTCTGTACTGACTAAGAGTTAGTTGCTAAACTGAGAGTTGGAACTCAGTTTAATTTCGCATCCATCCTTCAAAATATTCTAAGTGTTGAAGCCAAAAATTGGTTTTCTTCAACAAGTCAGTATGATCCATCGTAATTCAGAAGAATTGGCAGTGTTGTGGAAATGCATACTGAGTACTCGTCCTTCATGTCAAAACTTAGTTGGAAGTAAGTTTCGTCTTCCTTTCTGGACGCTTCTTAGAGCAATCTTTTCAACACTTGGCTAGCTAGAGAACTTCATACTGTGTTGCGTAGACACCACTTGAAATGTCTTTCTTCAAATATTGGTTAAGTATGAAGTCTCAAAGCTGAGAATTACACCAAGTCTGTAAAACTGAGAGTTTGAACTCAGTTTCAATCGACAATTGATCGTTATTTAACGAATATTTCGTCAATCTTCCCTTTTGATGAATTGTGTCAGTGACACCACTTGTGAATAAGGGAGAATAAGTGAGATAACTGAGAGGTAGGACTCAATTTTATTCCGCATTTACTCTTCTTCAATCAGGATCTCATCGAACTCTAATAGACCAAGTTTGATACAAAGTTCCTTGAATCTGGCTTTTGGGAGTGGCTTGGTGAAGATGTCCGCAAGTTGATCTTCAGTACGAATGTACTCTACGGACATATCCTTCTTCTCAACATGATCCCTTATGAAATGATGCCTTATGTCGATGTGCTTGGTTCGGGAATGATGAACTGGGTTCTTCACATTGTACTGCTATTATCACAGTAGATAGGTACACACCCAGTTTTGACTTCATAGTTAAACAATTGTTGCTTGATCCAAAGCACTTGAGCACAACAGCTTGCTGCAGCAACATACTCAGCTTTGATAGTTGACGTGGCTACTGAATGCTGCTTCTTACTGAACCAACTTACAAACTTATGTCCTAGGATTTGACATGTTCCGCTTGTGCTCTTCCTATCAGTTCTGCATCCTCCAAAATCTGAATCTGAGTAAGCATTTAGAGTAAGCTCATCAGTTTTTGGATACCAAATACCTAACGATTCTGTCTCTTTAAGGTATTTGACTATTTTCTGGCAGCCTCCATGTGCGATTTCATTGGATTATCTTGAAACCTTGCACATACTCCAACTGAGTAGGAAATATCTGGTCTACTTGCAGTTAAGTATAGTAGTGACCCAATAATGCCTCTGTATATGGTTGGGACTGCTTCACCTTCTTCATCAAGATTGATCTGAGCACTTGGGCTCATAGGAATCCTTAAGGGCTTGGTCTTCTCTGGAAAAAACTTGTTGATCAAGTCCTTGGTATACTTCTTCTGATTGATGAAGATTCCTCTTTCGGACTGAATTACTTGAAGACCCAGAAAGTAAGTCAGTTTACCCATCATTCTCATCTGGAAGTTGCTTTGCATAAGTTTGGCAAATTTTTCACACATCTTCAAGTTTCTGCATCATAATATAATGTCATCGACGTAGATCTACACAAGAAGGACGTCAGCTCCATCTTTGATTCTGAACAGCGTTGTGTCAATTTTGCCTTTTCGGAAACCTTTCTTGAGGAGAAACTGAGACAGAGTCTCATATCAAGCTCGGGCTCGGGGTGCTTGTTTCAGCCCATAGAGAGCCTTCCTCAATTTATAAACTTGATTTCCTTCTTCAAAGCCTGGGGGCTGTTCCGAATAGATTTCTTCATTGAGCTACCCATTCAAAAATGCACTTTTCACATCCATCTGGAAAACTGTGAAGTTGTTGTGAGCGGCATAGGCAAGGAAAAGTCTGATAGATTCAAGTCTGGCTACTGGAGCAAAAGTCTCATCCAAGTCACTTCCTTCACATTGAGCGTATCCTTTTGTTACGAGCCTTGCCTTATTCCTCACTATGTTTCCTGTCTCGTCTCTCTTGCTCTTGAAGACCCATTTGGTGCCAATAACTGACTGATGATTTGGTCGATCCACCAAATACCGTGATTCATTTCTTTTGAACTCTGCAAGCTCCTCTTGCATGGCGTTGATCCAGTCAGTTAGTTTCAGAGCATCCCCGATCTTCATAGTTTCTGATTGTTAAGAGATAAAATAAGTAAGCAATGCGCTTTCTTGTGTCGTGCGAACTGAGTTTGCAACAATGTCTAGCACGGCTTCCTCGGGATGATGTCTCAACCATTTCGGCTTTCAGAGTTGAGTTACTTCTACTGGTTGAACAAACACTCCGGGATACTCAGTGTCGTTTGCTCCAGATACTGAAACTTGAACTAAGGTTGATTCCACTATGGCTAGATCATCTGAAATAGGAACTTGATCTGCATCACCTGGACTTGAATCTTTTTCTCCAATAGTGACTTCCACAATCTGCGTTCCTTGTTATTTTTGATTCGCTGCTGGTTGAATCTCTTCAGGATGAACACCTTCATCTTCTGGCAAGTCAGTTTGGATAGGTGACTCTGTTTCAGTTTGGCCTTTAGACTGAGCTTTGTCTTGATCTCTTGAGGCTCCCCCTTGATTGATGCCTGAAGTTATTGTCAGTGAACCAATGGCCTCAGCAAGGTCGGTTGCATCACCGGCCCTGTCCTCTGGATTACTTGAATCATTCATAGATCTTGCCCGAGAAACTCCATTGGATTTTTCTTTATCGGAACTGAGTTTCTCATAGGCATTTTTTGATCTCGTGATCACTAAGTTCTAGGTCCTTCAAGGTCCTGCGCACTAAAATAGACTCATAAAAAACAACAGAGCATGTTACTTCCACAAGTCCGGTGGTCTTGTTAAGTACCCTATATCCCTTGTATGAATGGTGTCCATACCCAAGGAACACACCTTAATCCGCCTTGGGACTGAAAGTATTTGACTTAGACTTTCCATTGTTATGGATGTAACATGGAGAACCAAAAGCACGTAGATGAGCTATAGAAGGATTACGACCATTGTAGACTTCGTACGGGGTTTTGTGATGGCGACTATTGATAGCGCTTCTATTCTATGTATAACACGCCGTCATCAAGGCTTCTTCCTAGTAGCCTTCTCTTAAGTCAGCTTCAGCAAGCATAGTCCTTACTGCCTTCTTGAGTGTTCTGTTTCTTCACTCGGCAAGACCATTTTGCTGTGGCGTCCTTTGAGCTGACTTCTCATGAGCAATGCCAGCATCCGCACAGAAATCCATCAGAGGGCCATTGCAAAACTCAGTCCCGTTGTCTGATCTGATTCTTTTCACGGTGACTCACTTGTTGTTTCACACTTGAAGGATGAGCTCTGGAAGTTGAATCTTCACTTCATCCTTGCTCTTCAGCAGCCTCACCCATGTGTATCTCGAGTAGTCATCTACCACAGTGAGAGTAAACCTCTTTCCTCCAATGGTGGGTGGCGTGACAGGTCCAAACAGATCCATATGAAGTAGCTCAAGGATCCTGTCTGTGCTTGCTATGATGGTGTGATTCTTGAATGAAGCTCTGGTTTGCTTTCCCATCTTGCATGCTCTGCAGACACCTTCTTCTTTCTTGAACCCTGCTTGTGGTTTGTGCTTGGCTAAGTGTCTGATCGATTGGAAATTCAGATGGCTAAGCCTCTTATGCCATAGCCAGTTGACTCCTTCTTGGGATGAGCTTGTTGTCACAAGGCACGTGTCAGGCTTTTCGCTCCTCTAATCCACAATTTAGAGACTTTCTTTCTTCTTTCCTTTAAGCACAGTCTCTTTGGAGTCTTTATCCTTGATGAAACAGTCACCTTCGGCAAACGTCACCTCATATCCAGATTGGATAAGTTGACTGATACTCAACAAGTTGTAACTGAGGTTAGTGACTAGGGATACGTTGTTGATGGAGATACCAATGTATTTTAAGCATCTCTTGCCAATTACTCTTCCTTTGGATTTATCTCCAATAGTCGCTTGCATATCTCTCGCCATCTTCAAATTTGAGAGCTCCCTTTCACCAGTCATGTGGGCAGAGCACCCACTGTCCAAAATCCAAGCTCGCTTCTTCCTCTTGAGCTGACTTTGGTGACCCTGAATCTGCAAAACATAGAAGGTTAGACGAAAGGTACCCAAGTTTCCGTGGGTCCTGCTGGGTTAGTCTTATGGATCCACCCTTTTGGAATCCATACTTGCTTCACCTTGAGCTTAGGTGCAGCAGCCTTCTCTCTCTTTATCTTTCTTCTGAAATAATTAATTCTATTTGTATCCAGGATAGAAGGAATGGGGTGTGTGTGTGAAAGCTTGCAATAAACTGAGTTTCTTGAAATAATATTTTTAGGAACTGACTTTCTAGAAACTGAGTTTCTTGAAACTAAGTTTCGGTTGGGTTCTCGGAAACCAAGTCCGGGGTGTAAAGTCTCTCTAGTCCTTAAAGTAGAAAAATGATTGGACTTAGACCTCTGATAAACACTAACTTTGTGCATTTTACTGATACAGATTTGCTCACTTTTGACCTCAGATTGATGTATTACGTGATAGTTTCATGCATTATCTCTATTCTTTAAGGAAATATTACGTTTGGTTTGGTTTGTGGTTGTTTACGCAGATTTTATGCACAATTGAGCTGATTTTTGAGATTTAATCAAGTACCATGGGGGGACAATCGATGCTAACTTGCATCGGGAGGAGGAAGGAGTCAGAAAATACCGAAAAAACTCGTCGCTTTTGCATTCGTGAAGAGATCGGCGACCCAAATGACGCACTCGGTGATTGCCGAGTTTGCAGATGGGTCGCCGAAGTGGAAAAAAAACTTTTCTTCCCTACGGCGCGGACTCGGCGACCCAATTGCCGAGTTTGCAGACGGGTGTCCGAGTTCGTAAAAATTTAGGTTGCTTCGGGGCGGATTCAGCGACCCACTGTGTACGGACGGCGATCGCCGATCGGGCAGTTGGATTGCCGAGTTTGGCGCATTTTTTACGAATTCTGACGAATCTGAGTCCCCAAACCATATCTTTTCAAGATTTAAAGATCCCCAAGTATAAATAGGACTTCCCAGGATGAAAAAACGTTCTTTTACCTAATTTTTACATAGAGAAAGACGAGAAATTGCAGTGATTGGAGAGAAGACTTGAAGAGCATTCCGGAATTTGAAGATTGAAGATTACGATTTTTGGTTTTCATGTTCCTTCCTTATATGACTCTTCACTTCTATGTTTTCTCAGAACTTAGAATGATTGGCTAAGTTTTCTGTGGATTCTAGGGTTTGAACCATTGTTGAGTTTCATTCAATAAATTATGTAATTCGATTTTCCTTTTTCATTGATGTTCTGATTTCATTTGGGGTTTTCATTAATTGCATGATATTGGCCATTGAATGTGATTTGAATTGATTGTTTTGAACCGAGAGGTCTAAGTTGTCAATTAAGATGCAAATAAATTAGATTTATTAGAACGAATGTCCGAGAGGAATTTGAACTTTTGTAGGGTTATTAAATCTAAGGTTTTTAATCAAGAGTAAAAGTCTGTTGCACGTCCGAGAGTAGTCACATGATCTTTTATTTCCATGTTATGGTGTAGAGTCCGAGAGGATCACCTGATAACACTTTTGCGATTAACTCACATCTTTGAAAATTAAATTTGGAATTGAATTGCATAAATAATTGTTTGATTTCTCATTAATGCGGATTACCCTAGAATCCTAGTCTTTCATTAAAGTTTTAAACTTCTTATCTTAATTGCTTATTAAAATATTGTTCTTCAATATTGCCTAGAAATTTATAACCAAATTTAATTACCGATTTATCTAGATAGTAGTAAGATATCCATGTGTTAGTGTTTAGTTATACTTCGATCCTGCAATCTTCGAGATCGATAAATTATTACTTGCCCTCTGCAGTGGTCTGTACACTTGCAGAATAGCGTGTTGAAAAATACGCTATCAACCTTGTATAGTTGTCCTTCCTATACAGAAAAGTTCTCTTCTCATAAGAATTATGAGCAAGAAACCTCTGATTTCTAGAATCCAGAAATGATACTGACTTCTTATTAAGGTCAGTTTTGGCTGCTGAAATGGGTTTCCTCACATTAGGAACAGTCTGTTTGACCCATTTCTTAGGCATAGTAAGCTTTTTCTCAGGTTTATTTCAATTGGAAGTTAAATTGATTTTACGCTTGGGTCCAGAAGTCCGTTCGGAGACTAACTTCTTCCCCTTGCCCTGATTGGCCACTGAGGAGTCTCTGTCCATACTGACTACTCCTCTGCCTAATAGCTTAACTTATAAACTAGAGTCCTTCTTAAAATGATGATTAAAAATGTTTCTAGTTTCAGAAGTTGATGTATGATTGCTCAAAATGTTTTCAGAAAATCCTAGCCCTGACTTATCAGATGGATCTCGTTGTAAACTAAGGGCTTCTGAGACTTTGTTAGTGCTAGAATAAAGTGAGCTGATAAGTTTTTGATCACTAGCTATTTTTAGTTTATGAGATTTGCATTCTTCAGAAAGAGATTTAAAAGATTCAAGTAGACTAGAATGCTCCTCCCAAAGCTTGGCTAGCTCTTCACTTACTGACTTCGATCCTTAGATTTCCTTAGTCAGTTTTGAAACTTTAAGTTTCAGTGAGGCATTCTCGCCAGCGAAAACCTTTTGCAATTCATAAAATTTTAAGAATTCTTTATTCTAAATTTCGAGGGTGACATCCTCTGAATCTGAGCAATAAGATTCTAAATCCTCTTCTATGCATGCTATAGGAATAGAAACTGAGTTTGAAATGTTTACCAAGTTCTGCGACTCAACTTCGGTTCCTTTTTCTTTGGATTCTGATGCTTCTTCTTCTTCTCTAAGCTTAGCCATCAGCATCAGGAATGCTTCCTGCACGGCCTCATCGTCCGAAGTGTTGTAGCCATTATCATTATCTGAGATGTCTGGCACCTCAGTTCTGGATAGCATGGTCTTTGCAACAGCTCTAGAAGCTTTCTTCTCGAATACCCTCTTCAGGCGTTCTCTTTCCTCCTTGGATACCATCGGGCACTCGTACTTGAGGTGATTTGGAGAGTTGCACTCAAAGCATGCCTTGGGAGGTCTTTCGCTAAATTTTTGTTCACTGGGTTGTGAACCTTCATTCCTGGCCTTGGCTTTCTCAAGAAGCTTTGTCAGCTTCCTCATCTACTCCTCAAGCTCAGCAATTGAGCTCTCTTCCTCCTTTTTCTGGTAGGAAGGTGTTGGTGCTGACTTTGATGTTGAGGTCTGGCCGGTTGATCTGTCAGCTTGGTAAGGCTTCTGAGGCATTTTCTTGAAGTCTCTATTCACGAAGAAAGCAGCATCTTCTTCGGGTTGTGTGCTGACATATCACACGACCTCATTCCTGTTCGCCATTTGAATATCCCACTTGTGAGCTTGTAGTTGGGGGAACACGTCTTTGGTCGTCATCTTGGAGAGGTTCTTCTCCTTGAACCTGGTGACTTTGACAAACCAATCCTCCTTGGGCATGTTGGAGAGAATCTTCGCGTTCATATCTGCAATCTCATAAGTTTTCCCCAAGTTCTTTAGCTCACAAATAATGGTATTAAATTTAGCTTCCATTGATTTTACATTTTCACCAGGAAGCATTTGGAATGACTCATACTTATCTACACAGTTTTGAAGCTTGGTCCGCTTCATCTGATCAGTCTCATGGCAAAGAGTGATAAGGAATTCTAACATCTTCTTGGTGTTGTCGTAGGCAAGAGCTTCGACAACCAGCAACTCTGGTAGGGACTGAAGAATAAGCTCCATGGCCACTGAATCCAGCTGAAAACAAATTTTATCCTCGTTCGTCCACTCGGCATAAAGTTTATCCACTATCTCCGGGCCTCCTGCTCCTCCGAGCTAAGTGTTTGCCTTTGTAATTTTTATCAGTCCGATGGACAAAACCTCAATCATCTCTGGATGGACGTTCTTCAGCATTATCAGCGAGCGCTTCTTCCATATATCAAAATTTTCTGATGTATACTTTGGAAGCTTCGTAAATGTGTGCCATCTCTGGTGTACGTAAGCTTGAATACACACAAACAGAAACAAAGGGATCTGGTCCTAAGCGACTCAACACAACCTTGGTCTGTAAGAACCTTGGCACGTGATACCACTTGTTGGTCCCAAAATCAACGCAAGAAATATGCAGCGGAAGTTAAAATAGCAACTTGCACTTGTTCTTCTAAATAAATATAACTTAGTTTAGGGTACTTGAAGATCTTTAAGCTTATGACTGTCGTTATTAAGTAAGTTTCACAGAATATACTCTTCAATACTTGGACAAGTATTGAAGGTTTTAAAAGTCAGTTTTTGAAACTAAATAAAGACAGAAATATAAATGAAAGCAGTAAAGAACACATGATATCTTATACTGGTTTGGATCTAAAAATCCTACATCCACTCTTCAGACCCTTGGTCTGGATAAATCACTAAGTAAATACAAGCCTCCTTACGATCTATACACAACCCGTCGGCACACCGTCCTTCGGTCTGCTGTGGCACTCGCCTAAGAACTCCTTGTATGCTTAGTCTTCAGGTTGAAGTGAGGACGGCACCCCGCAGCCTTCCTCCTGGTGGTTGGATGTTTACTCTTCTTCCCAGAACTCAGGTGGTTGGCAAAAGCCCGTGAGAATCAGAATCCTATAGTAGGAGACTGACTTCTATAAATATATCTTAAAAAGATATATTCACTAAATGATAGCTTTAGCTAAGAAGCTTCAGCCTCGTACTAAGAGAGAGTAGCACGGAGTAATAACTTGAGTCAGGAACTCAAGTCTCGTGTAAAAAAACACAGAAACTCAGAGAGTTTTTAGCAGAGAGATGGCTTCAATATGTGCTCTTTGTAGAGTGGAATTCATTGAGATGGTTCTCTTTGTTTAATGTTGGAGGGGCAGACCTATTTATAGAGAAATCATTCGATCATTTTGAAATTCTGCCTGTTAGACACATAAATCCAGTCGTTAGACTCATTGAAGATGTCATGTAATCATAGCCCATGCTTTAGGTCTGTTCTGCTGTGTCAGTGTACTATACACTAACTTTGCGTCAGACTAAGTATCAATTTGAGGAACCCAGGTTTGGATATCCTCGTACTGACTTTTACTTAGGCATGAATATGCTGAAGTTTGACAGAGCTTCGATGTCTTCGAATAGCTCGTGCTTTTAAGGTAGAGGCTCTTATACTGACTTCCCATATTCAGTATAGCTAGCCCTCATACTGACTTCCCATAGTCAGTATGGCTAACCCTCATACTGACTTCCCATAGTCAGTATGGCTAACCCTCATACTGACTTCCCATAGTCAGTATGGAAAAAAGCTCTCATACTGACTTCTCCTAGTCATTATGGAGACTTCTCTCAGTCAGTATGGAAAAGCCCTCATACTGACTACTCCTAGTCAGTATGGAAAACCCTATACTGAGTACCCAAACTCAGTCTTGGTCAAGGCCATACTTGGTGAAAACCAAGTTTCAAGCATGTATGCTTCTTCAATTCTCGAGCATTTCCTATGCTCGATCTTCAGCCACTAAGTTCTATTATAACTTGATTGATCCTATACAAGGATTATATTTTTTAGAACTCTAGGAACTGAAAAACTGACTAAGATGGCTTTTACAATCTTTGACCCACCAAAACACAAAAAGTAAAGGAAGGATTTTTCTAACAAAAATCCTAACAAAGGATCACAGTGTGTTTTAATCGATCTTTACATGGGAGGGTTGGCTTTGGTGGTATACTAGCTTAGATATTATCTAGAGTATAACTCATTTGTGATGTCCCTACTCAGTAGGATAGTATGGTCTTAGTTAGTCTCCAATTATTAATTCCATATGCCTGACATGGATTAGAATTAAAGGACTAAAATTGAAAGATGCAGTCAGGTCAAGTGTTTTGTTGTAAACGTCCACGTGTGTGGCTTGCAATAGTAATACTTGGGCAAATTAGAGGAAACATTAATATTGTTTTATCATAAGGTTTCAATATTTATATGTTTCAATGAATTTGCGATATGTTTTAATTTCTTCTTTAATTTATTGTTTTCAGACATGTGTTTACCAAATGTGATCAATATCTTAGCACAAAACAAATTAACTGGTACTAACTTTCAAGAATGGAAACGCAACTTGGATTACATCCTTGTTGCAGAGAAACACAAGTTTGTCCTAGATAAGCCTCGTCCGCCGTCTCCCACTGGTGCATCGACTGACGAGGAAAAGAACTACTCTAACAAGTGGCTCAAGTCAAACAATATAGTGAAATGCTATATGATGACTATGATATCTAAGGTGCTTCAACAGCAGCATCATTCATATGATAGTGCTTCTGACATCATGGACAACCTCACAGCGACCTATGGTGAGTCGGACCAAGCTTTCAAATTTAATCTCATGAGGGAGATTGTGGGAAAGAAAATGTCTGATGGTAGCTCGGTCAGAGAGAACGTGGTCAGTATGACTCACCTTATGGATAAGCTCATGTTGCACGGGGGTGGTATCGATGTGGAGGCGCAGGTCGATATTATTCTTAACTCTCTGCCAATGTCATTTGAGAACTTCAGACTGAATGCTGTCATGAACAAGAAAGAGTATACTGTTAACGAGCTACTCAATGACTTGATGGCAGCGCATCAGTGATGCTCCCAGAAAAGTTGTTTTGTCTACTTCTGGAACTCATTCTGTTGCGCTGGCTGGCAAGAAGCGCAAAAGAATGTTTAAGAAGAAAGACAAAGGTACAACTTATGTGAGAAAGTCAAAAGGACACCGGGCGTAGCTGCTAAGAAGGACAAATGTTTCAAATGCGGCAAGACTGGATATTGGAAGAAAGATTGTCAGGTCAGAAATACTGGACAAGGTGCGTCTTGTGAATTTATAATGGAAACATGTTTAGCATTGGTTTCTACCCATTCATGGGTAGTGGATACTGGAGCTACTGATCATGTTTGTTATACTTTGCAGGGGTTCATGCCGGAAAGGTAGCTGAAGCATGACAAGATCACCATCTCAATAGGCAGCGGAGAGCGAATCTCAGCAGTAGCCATTAGAGATTTTACTTTATGCTTTGAAAATAATGTTTTGATTTTGAGAGATGTTTTATATGTGCCGATGTTTCGGCGGAACTTAATTTTAGTTTCCAAGTTATTTAATGATAGATTTTCAGTTATTTTTTATAGTAGATTTTCTATCATTGGTAATAACTGTGTGATCTGACAAGGCGAACTGATTGACTCTCTCTATATCATTGATTGTAACTTGTAAGCATTAGACTTCTGTAAATATTGCTAACTCATCCAATAATAATAATCATTTAAAGAGAAAGTTTTCTTCAAACGAGGATCAAACATATCTCTGGCACTTGAGACTAGGTCGTATCAGTCTAAACAGGATCCAGAGACTGGCATATGATGGTCTTTTGGATTCAATCCAAGTAGTACCTCATCAAGTCTGTGAATCCTGTATAGAAGGAAAGATGACGACCAGGCTCTTCAAGCAAGCCAGTCTCGAGCAGAGAATGTGTTAGAATTGGTCCACTCTGACTTATGTGGACCAATGTCCATGCAAGCTCGTGGAGGTTATGACTACTTCGTCACATTCATCGACGATTACTCAAGGTTCGGATATGTCTATTTGCTTCGCTACAAGTCTGAATGTTTTGAGAAATTCAAAGAGTTCAAGACAGAAGTAGAGAAGAAGCTGGGTAAGACTATCAAAACATTGCGATCAGATCATGGTGGAGAATACATTAGTAACGAGTTCTTGCAGTTTCTGTCAGAAAGTGGGATCACATCCCTGTGGACTGCACCAGGAACCCCCCAACAAAATGGTGTGGCAGAAAGAAGAAATAGGACTCTTTTGGAAATGGTTAGGTCCATGACGATTTATGCAAGCTTGCCAGTCTTGTCTTAGGGATATGCCTTGGAAATAGCAATGTATTTGCTTAACCTGGTACCTACTAAATCAGTTTCGAAAATGCCTCTGGAACTCTGGTATGGGCAAAAGCCAAGTTTGACCAGGGCGAGGGTTTGGGGATGTCCAACGTATGTGCTGACAAGGGAACCTTATAAGTTAGAAAGTAGTGTAAGCTAAAACTGTTTGTAGGATACCCCAGGCAAACAAAAGGTGGTTACTTTTATTATCCTGGGAGCTAGAAAGTCATTATCAGTACCAACGCGAGATTTTTGGAGGACAAATATGTAAGAAACCACAGATCCAAGAGCGAGACCATCCTCCACGAGCTTGGAGGGAATGAAGCGATTCCATCAAGAAAGCCCAGTGTATTGGTATATCTACCTGGAATAGGTGAGGGAATACCAACACTGCCATCAATGCATGGTATGGGACCAACGGGTACTGTGCCAACTACTAACACAGCTCAGATGCCTCGTCGTAGTGAGAGGGTTGTTCGGTAATCGGAAAGGTACATGTTTGTGGGAGAGTCCTCTGACTTGATCCCGGAAAATAGACTGGTTGATACCGACCCATGGACATACGACCAGGCGGTATCTGATAAAGATACGGACAAATGGCGAGTCGCCATGGATTCGAAAATAGAATCCATAAAGGCTATGGATGTATACCAGAAAACAGATTTGCCAGATGGCTATCGAGCCATAGGGTGCAAATGGGTATACAAGAGAAAGAAAGGAGCGAATGGTGAAATTACAGCTTTCAAAGCAAGGTTGGTGGCGAAGGGTTATAGTCAGAAAGAAGGTGTAGACTATGACGAGACCTTCTCACCGGTAGCCATGCTTAAGTCCATTCGGATACTCCTGGCCATAGCAGCACATATAAACCTAAAAATCTAGCAGAAGGATGTCAAAACTGCGTTTCTAAATGGGTACCTTAAAGAAGGTCGAGACTTCTATATGCAACAACCAAAAGGATATGTGCAGAAGGGCGATGAGAATTTGGTCTGGAAGATCAAGATGTCACTGTATGGACTCAAGCAAGCTTCACGGTCATGGAACTTACGTTTTGATGAAGTGATTAAATCATATGGATTTTCACAGTGCTCAAACAAGAGTTGCATGTACCGTCTATGTGTCAGCGGAAGCGTGGTGTTCCTTGCACTTTATGTAGATGATATTCTCCTAATTGGCGACAATGTGGTGGTATTGTCGGGCATAAAGGGGTGGTTATACGAGCAGTTTTATATGAAGGATCTTGGGGATGCCGGGTACATCCTAGGGATAAAAGTATTGCGATAGCGCAAGAAAAGGATGCTAGCATTGACTCAAGCTTCTTATGTGGATACTATGGTTGCCCATTTCAGCATGCAAACTACCAAGAAGGTCTGTTACCCTTCAGACATGGCGTAAATCTTTCTAAGGATTAGTGTCCGGAGACACAAAAGGAGAAAGATAACATGAGCAGCGTGCCGTATGAATCGGCCGTGGGAAGTCTCATGTATGCAATGCTATGCACGAGGCCAGATTTCTGCTTTGCTGTAGGCATGGTAGCAAGATATAAGTCTAACCCTGGACAGGCGCATTGGACCGCGGTAAAGCACATACTCAAATACTTGAAAAGGACTAGAGACTATTGTCTCGTCTATCAGTGTGAGGAGTTTTGCCTTGTGAGTTATATGAATTTTGATTTCTAGGCAGACCGGGATAAAAAGAAGTCCACCTCTGGCTATGTGTTTACATTAGAAGGTGGGGCCATATCATGGAGGAGTGCAAAGTAGAAGTGCATTGCTGACTCCATCATGGAAGCAGAATATGTGGCAGCTTCGAAAGCTTCAAAAGAAGCGGTATGGTTTCAAAACTTCCTTATGGAGTTGGACATGATTCCTAAGTTGCCCAAGACTATCACGGTGTATTGTGATAACTCTGGTGTTGTGGCAAACTCAAAGGAACCACGAACTCACAGAGCAACAAAACACATTAAGAAGAAGTACCATATCATACGAGAAATTGTGGCAAGGGGTGATGTGCTGTTAGAGAAGATTGATACAAGGGATAATCTTGCAGATCTATTTACAAAAGTATTGCCTCAGAAGGTTTACGAGATGCATGTACGTAACCTTGAGCTTAGGGCATAGCCTGCCACGTGAGGTGATTGATGTAATAGCTAGATTAGTATAGACACGTTATACTCTAGAAAGTACATGTATAATTCTTTGAGTATGAGTGGGAGATTGATGGAATTATATACTGAAAGCATTATGATTGGTATATTATGTACAAGGTCGATTGGTTAATATACTGGGAATTATGATGTTGTATGATCATCTCCTGTCTGAATTCACAAACATGTTTTGCAAACGCTCTTATCCTCTTATCTCGTCGATAGGAAGATCATACGGTGTGTAGAAGATCACAGAAGATCGTATGGATCGTTTGACCTAGCGAGATATAAATGGTTATCACAGCTGAGACAGTCCCAAGATAGACTGTAGGTATAGGCTGCAGCATACGCGGTAATAAGCAGCTTATCTTGGTTGCTTGGTATGCTGGTGCGGGTGGTGCGCATTGATAGGACCTAAGTTAAGATCGAATACCTTTATCTGACATTAAAGGAATCTTGATCTTGATGGCTTGATGAGATCCTAAGCCTACAAGAAGGTACAGAAGTATACACAGATTATGTATCACTTTGAGGTGCAATGAAAAGCTCTAGTCGAGCTTGTGTATCTGTATTTTGGGTGGTAGCAGTTTGTGTATGACTGTCTGGTGCTGGAACTAGGTAACCACATCCAGTATAGGATGATGACATTCCCTGAGGAGCTTAAAAAGTTTATTATGCTAAAGTCTTGCAAGCTGATTAAGTTCAAGTATAAGTGAAAATGGTTGAGTGGATTGACTCAGGAATATGAGATGTTAATTAATTGAATGGCTTGTCAGAGCTTGAATTAATTAATGAATGTCTGTAACCTTAATTGTGGGGATATACCGAGCCTATGCAACCCGTTCCTCACAATGTGGTAGCAAATAGGTAGGACATTATTGATTCTCTGGTGGCATGAATCAATATTAATTGATTAATTATATTCTGCGTTGTATATATGAATTAATCAATTGATAGGCCTTATTTGCTAGTTGCATACTGGCCCTGGTCTGACCCATGAAAGCTCAAGCCCATCTGAGGTCAGATTTTTCCTATAAATAGGCCTGAGGTTCTCATATCACAACACACCACAAGATCATAAGTTGTTAAGAAGCAGACCAGTATTTGGGAGCTGTGATAGGTGACTGAGGATCTGAGAACGAGGAGGAAATTCTGCTTCTCAATAGGCACGAAATTCGAATAGAATCTTCACTAGATTTTTGGATCGGAGCTGGGATACAGATCTGGAGGATCTTTTTCTTCTTCTCTCTCCTCAATTTTGATTTTATTAATTTCAAAGATTTAACTCCTTCATCTTGTAGGATTTAATCTTGGTGCGAAAGAAAGATGATCGAGGATCAAATCTCTGCGCATTGCGTTCTTTAGGTTCTACAATCCAGGTATTTTGCATAAACCTTTTTATGCATATTCAATAGGAGCACGCTAGGATTAATCATAGGCGTAGAAATTTATTTTTGATATCCAATTATCGATCTGGGTTCACATGGATTAAGTGATTCAATTCACGACAATGAAATCCCTTCAAGTGCGAGGTACCGTTCATGCAGGGTGGCCTGCATTGGTTGTGCAGCGGCGCACGCAGGTTGTGAGTCCGCCGACCATAGCAGCTGCATTTGCAGCTCGCGCAGCAGTCGCGCAATGATGACTGCCGGTCACCAGAGGTAGCAAGCATGGTTGGTGGTGTCTAGTGTGCGAGTTCCTACGAGTTCCGGAGGTGGCGGCAGCTATGGTCAGGGGCGGCGGCTAGGGTTTTTATGGAGGAGAAAGGTGGCTGAAAATTAGGGTTAGTGTTTGGTGCGGGCTGGGCGCAGGCCAGTTGGCCCAGAGACGGCCCAAATCTCTGAAATTAGGGTTTTTGCAACCCTATGGGCCTGAAAACCCTAATTCCTAGCCTAATAACCCAGTATCTTTCAGCCCAAAGATTGTAGATTTCAAATTAATGAGTGGCATCCCAGTTTGAAGATTTGTATTAAAATAAAACCTTATAATGGATAGGTTTAATTTTATTTCCTCTGCAATTGCATCAGGGGGCCACGAGAATTTTTAGTTTTTTATATTCTCGTATGATGTGATTTATTTTGTGCGCACTAGTAAATAATAGGAAAGCTTGCTACTGCTTTTATTATTTATTTTTAAAGCATGTTGTAGATAATAGGGAAGCATGTTACTACTTCGTTATTTACTATTTAAAGCATGCTTTATGTGATTTATTTTAGTATTAAATTATGTCTTTAAATTTTGGAATTATGTTGGGAAATATGATGGAATTTCAGATGTGATATAATTTATGGATCATAAAATAATCTTTGTGCATAAGAACCTTTTGAAAGAAAAAGACTAAGCAAGATTTTCAATTAAAATCAATAAGACCTCCATAATGCGGTCTCTTATTAGAAGTGGGCAGTGAAGTGAGTAAACGTCTACACGACCGTAGCCTGCTTACTTTATTTGTCCATAAGTTCTAATAGGTGAGACTTCTAAATAAAACATTTAAACATGTGAGAAGTGGACAGTGAAGTGAGTAGACGTCTACACAACCATAGCCTGCTTACTTTTTTTGTTTGTAAGTTCTCTAGGATTCTTTTAAATGAGATAACAAAGGTTGTAAAAGGCATGCGTCATGGGTCTAGTACGTACGACAAATCATCCTTTTTAACTTTCGGAGATAGAATTGTGGTCAAATGCTTAGATGTTGCCTGAGTACTAACTCATGAATGATGTCCCTGCTCAGATAGATTGGACATGGTCTTAGTTTTATCTCCGATTATTAATTTCATTTGCTGGTGAATGCCTGGCATGGATTGAAATTGAAATTGAACACTGGAACTTCAATGAGCAGTCTGGTTAGGTGGTATACTGTAAATGTCATCGAAAGGAGCTTGCAGTAGATGCATCTAGGCAAATGGGGGAAACAACTGTATTGGTTTATCAAAAGGTTACAATGCATATTTGTTTCAATGTTCTTACTTTAATCAATTATTGTTTTCAGATATATCTATGAATAATATCATCAATATCTTGGCACAAAATCGATTTACTGGTCCGAATTTCCTGGAATGGAAATGCAACTTGGATTATATCCTAGTTGCAGAGGAACATCAATTTGTTCTTAACACTCCATGCCCAGCTGTCCCTACTGCTGAGTCAACTGATGAGGAGCGGAACCTCTATGACAAGTAGGTCAAGTGTAACAATGTAGTCAAGTGCTTCATGATGACCACTATGTCTAAGGTGCTCCAGCAACAGCATCAGCACTATGACAAAGCATCTGAGATTATGGATAGTCTCACAGTTACTTATGGGGAATCAGATAGAGCTGTTAGATTTAAACTCATGAGGGAAATCGTGAGTTGTAAAATGACTGATGGTAGCTCAGTGAGGGAGCACGTAGTTCTCATGACTCACTGTTGGTCCTTAAATATCAGAGTCGTCGTGATTACAACTTAACACGAAATGCAGCGGAATAAATATACGTCACTTACACTTATCGTTGTTTACAAAATGTTTCTTAGCTCAAGTTATGATTTAAGTTAGTTTTCAGATACACGCTAGCAACTCTGTTGCTAGGTTTTAAATCAGCTTTGAACAGTTAACAATACAACAGTAAATGAACACAAAATTTTATAGTGGTTCGATCCAAATAGATCTACGTCCACTCCTTAGCCGAAACGCTAAGATTTCCACTAGAAAAGTATACGAAAATACAAGGACTCGCCAATCACTTGAAGTAGGCGGTGAACTTTCGAACCGGTCACAACAAAGCTATCCTCCGATGATTCGTACTTTTCCAACACAGCTACGGCCAAGTCAAGGGCGGAACCTTCGTGTAACTTGTCCTTCGCTGTTAGTGAGGTTTTTATAATTTCCCTCGAAACTTTTCAGGAATGCGGCTAAAAGCCCGTAGGAGTCTAGACCTTTTCAGGTGTTCGACTGTTGGATTCTTTCTGAAAGGAAATGAATCCCAATGATTGAAGAATCTTGAGTGCAATCAAGAATCTCTTCAATGGAGTGTCAGTAAATCAATGAAAGACACTTCTGGTTGTTGAGAGCTTTGAATACTCTTTTTTATGGGCTCTCAACTGACTACTTTTCACTTTGTTCGCTTTGTCAAAGGAATCTCACACTTAGAATATCTGCGAATGTCGGTTGTGATAGAAGCAGCAGTTGATTCTCACTTTTGGACCTGCCTTTTATAGATGGAGATTCAAATCTTGAATCTTCATATCCGTTAGACACACTGGTTCCTTAGTCCGAGAGTGATATGACTTGATCAGTCACTTTTGGCATTGATGTGTACTTTCCGAGCTACTTCGGGAAAGTCTCGTCCTTTGTGTGTACTTTTGTTAGAACGGCAGTATGGCTTCAGCCTTTGACATTTTGCTCTGCTAATTTCATTAGCGATCTGCTATCGTGTCTTGGTTTGCTGAACACTTTCGTTGACACTCGATCCTTTGACGTCTGTTCTGCTAGCATCTTTCGGTGTTGCTGAATGTTTAGCAAATGCTAAGGCCTTAGCATTCTGCTAGCGTATAACTTTTAGCAAACGTTGTCCTTCGATATCTGCTAGGAAATCCTCTAGCAGACTAATCTATTACAGCTCAATTTGTAATCTATACAGGACTTTACAGAGTATGCTAGACTATACTAGATTTCAGCATTTGATCGACCATTCTAGTAAGGTTTAATCCAACAAAACCTTTTACAATTGTGATCCTAAGGGAGATTATAGGAATTATTTCCCAACAATTTTCCCCTTTTTGGTGCGATCAAAGCTTACTATCGATTGCTGAAGCTAAGAGGAAGAATGTCTGTGTTTACAAGAAGATATGTTATCCTAGCAATCTAACATAGATTTTATCCACCTTAGTTCAAGCAAAAAAAAAATTCCCCCTCAACAAATGCTGGGAAATATTTTACGATTAAGCACATAGGTAAATGTTGCAAAGATAATATGCTAGAAATTGTAGCACCCAAGAGAAATCAGCAAACATTTACATTTTTTTTAATCTCAATCCAAGCATATTCAAATATGTTGAATACACAGATAGTGTATTTCAACTTAAGGCACACAGTGAAAATCAGAGATTGACAATGAGAGGTTGTCTCAGTCTGATCAATTTTCATTCATAGGATGTGTCTATTACAAATACAATGAAAATGATAGACGGAGACAAATATTTGATAAAGAAAAAAATACCAGGTCGGAATGCAGTCAGGAGTCAGGAGCAGGCTTCTTTAGCTTCTCTAATTCATCGAATTTGCTAGACGCCATCTGCAGAAATGAATCCAAAAACTCCTTAGCAGCTGCACGTTCAGCGGCTTCTAGTTCAAGGTCCTTAGCAATCCGCTCATTCTCTTCTTCAAGCATCTTGATTTTCAACTCTGTTTCCTTCTGCTTAAGCTCTGACTCTTTCTGCTTATGCTCCTCAAGAGCTTTCCTCTTCTCTTCTTTAGCAGCGGCTCTAGCTTCTTTGGCTTTCTTCCTCTCAGCAGCCTCAGCAATCTTCCTTGCTTCCCCCTCTTTGATTGCATCCAAAAATTTGGAGGAAAAGGAATTGACCTTAGCGTCTACCTGCTGCTTATGCTCTGCTACGTCTTTCTTGACTTCCTGTACGCTAGCCTTCACTTTAGTGACATTGGTTCTGACCTCGGCCATTTCTCTTCTTATGCTCATTGATTCCATCACCATTCTTTCGGACATGGTGGACACAACATTATCCATAGCCATCTGAACCACTGAATTGAAATATGATGGAAAGTCGTGAGAGCTGATTGGAGTAGCAAGGAAGGATGAAGTAATAGGAATGACGAGTGCTTGACTCCTTGCAGTGGAAGTGGAAATTTCTTCCATGATGACATCTGCGCTCTCTGCTCCAGCAGTATCACTGTTTAAGATCGGTGGATACTCTGCTTCCTCAATGATCTTTAAGTATTCTGCTTCAGCGATCAACATGTTAGCTTCTTCGATCATCCATACATGTGCTAGTGCTAGATTAACATATGGACCCGCACTACTTCCTCTGCTGCTCTTAGGTAATCTGCTTCAGCAGCTACCATAGTAGCTTCTTCAACTAACCATGCGTCTGCTAGCTCTAGTTCTAGCAAGTAAGTCCACAGACTTTCTTCGTGTTTGTGGAATAAAACCATGTCTAGTTTTTGAGTAGAGCGTTTTTCTTCTTCACGAATCGCGGCTAACCGAGCTTGAAGCTTGGATTCTTTGAACTTTACACGTTTGGCTTGACGTTTCTTATATTCAGTAGCTGCCCGTGCCTGACGCTTAGATAGGTGAATGTGCTTGTTAGACAGCCCATCTGGAGCAAAAGTAGATTCCGGCAAGGAATGTGAAGAAGATGTGAGTCGATGAGCCTTAATGGCCCGGAGCCTGGTGATAACAGCCTTATCACTGTATTGTTTGGAGCAGGGCAATTGATCCATCCAATTGTTTGCCCATTGTTCTTCGTGTCTCCAGAAGCTTAGAACTTTCCATGCCATTAGCATTTCTCTTTCGTCTAAGCAGAGCTCTCTTGAAATATAGTCATATTTCTTCCATCTCCTTAGCTCCTGCTTGAGTCTATCTCCTTCAATTCCTTCTTCCAATTCTCCGGCGAATACCACCTTGATGTCTATCTCGACCATAGCATCGACAAAATTTTCAATCTCTCGATAGAAAATATCAAGATTAGAGTTTATCTGATCTTCTGAAGGTATTTCAATGGAGATTTTCCTCAATTCATGAGCATCAAAAACATATCTGACTTCATCATCACGATCAGAGTCAAAGACATTTGTAGGAGAGAAATGCTCTGGGTTACCTCTATCAGCATCAGAAGGAATTTCAGCATAAGGGCCTTCAATAGGATTTACGTCTTTGTCCTTAGCGAACGATTCCTCTTCAGCAGCATGTGAGTGGCATACTTCATGCTCAGCAAATGAACCATCCTCTATGTGTTCAATCTGCTCAGCAGATTCTTCTCTAGCATCACTTCCTTCCTTGTCGAGTGTTTCTCTTTCAATTTCAGAAGGACCTGCATCTAGATTCCCTGGAAGTCGTCTGGGTGATCCTTGAAAAGGATGTTCCTCATCGGCACTGCTGTTTAAGTCTACAATTTACTTCACCTCATGGAATCTGCCTTCATGGAGTGCTTTATCAAGCCCTTCATCTGACATAGCGTCTTGTTCAAAAATTATGGCTCCTTCACTGTCAACAAATGGAATGGAGATGGTGATCCTTCCATCTTTGATACCTTTCCCTTTCTTGGCGGCACTTCCTTCCATGAATGCCCCTTCAAGTAGTTGAGCAGCCTTCTGAGCTCTGTGTTCTTTAGCTGCTGTCTTGATTCGTTCAAAATCTTTGTCTCTACTTTCGAACGTCATTTCAGCAATAAACTTCTGGTAGTTCTTTTTCTCAAGCTCTCTTCTTTGAGCTTCGCGCTTCTCTTTCTTTCTCTCAATCCCTTAATGTGCTCGTCCTTGCTTCTGAACGACAAAGGGATGTGTTCTGGATCAATTTCTGTATCGTCTTCTGCTGTGGATTCAACAGTTTTCTTCTTTGCTGCGTCTTCAGTAGCCTTCTTCTCTGCTTCAGCTTTCTCTACTTCTTCCTGTTCTGAAGTCAGAATCAACTTTCTCCTCGTCCTTTTTTTGCTCTCTGTGCAGGAGAGGTGATCTTGGATCTCTTCCTCGTTGGAATAGGTACGGCCATAGCCCCAAGAATAAGTGGAGGATGTTTGGCTTCATTTGCATCCATGATCTCATTGATCTGATCTACTGGTAAATTTCCCAATTTCTCAATGTCCTCGAGATTCTTAAAAAACTTTCTGTCTCAGCATTGGTATTAAGTAGGGCAATTTCTTCTACAGACATAGGAATAGCAGGCTGCAATAACTGAACTTAATTGGTGCAGGCGTCTGGTTCTTCTAGGGATGTGGGCTTATCTTTATCCACATTCTTCTTCCCGGTTAGCTTGCGAGGATTTCTGAAATGACCTGGTTTGGGTTCCTTCCTCGTTGCTGGGATGTAATCTGTAGGAAGTAGTTCTACCCCACGATCAACTCTGGTGTTGGTGAATAGCATTTCCAAGTACTTGCTAATTTTTAATCCAAACTTCACGTTTGAAGAGAACGTTCCATCTATTGCCATATGCTCATTCTTTCGAGCATGTTCAGCCCATCGCTCAAAGATGAATTCTGACCAATTTCCTTTGATGTTATCTGTTAGGGCCATCATCACAGCATACTTCTTAGCAGAGAGCTCCGAATAAGAACCGGCATCACATTGGAGCATCTTGATTACTATCTCCGCAAGCAGCTTGTAATCATCAGACAGAGTGTTAATAGGTGTAGCAACCTTGAATGTAATCACCTGCCCTTTCTTGTCTTTCAAGTCCCCTGGCTTCTTCCACAAATTCCATCTCTCTCCATCTCAGCCAAATCATTTAACTTATATTGAGAGATTTTGGAACCGTAGTTCCGAAGCCCAAATGTCCTCGATAGCAAAGCAGCATTTATATCCACAATATTACCATATACATAGGTTTTGAATGATTTTTGATCATCATGCATAACTGCCCTAGCATAAAATTCTGAAACCATATGCGGATGAAATCTATCAGGTTCAGCAGAGAGGTACTTTACAAACAACTCGGAGTCAAGAAGATTCATAATCCACTTGGGAATGTGTTTGACAGCGAGTGGCATGTAGAGGACTCTGTCCTTCATAATCTGGGCAACACGTTTCTGTTCACTTGAGCAGCCGGTGAGTTCTTTCTTCCGTGCCATATGGACAAGTTGCCTATAAGGAATCTATTCATCGATATCTTCCTTCTTCATTATTCTCGTAAAACCTGGTGCATGTCGCAAATGCAGAGGAGAACTGTCAATCGGTGGGTACAGAAAAGTGGGTGGTTGTAATGGGGATGAAGATATGAAATCTTCTGGGTTTATGGTATGAGTTGATTCAGAATGAGAATTCTCTCTGGGTTCCTGATTTTTAATATTTGGAGAGTTAGGGTTGGTTGCCATGGTTGGGGATTTTTGAGAGAGTTATGAATTTCGGAGAGGTAGAAATGCAAAAAAAAATTTCAGAGTGTTAGGGATTTGAAATCCGTCTAGTGTAAAGATAGATGATTTCAAAACAAGAGAAGAAATCAACGGTGGAGATTGCTTCCTTTTAATTTCAATCAATGACTGGGGTAAAGGTCACATCGTGCAAGTACGCACGTTCTTCAGAACGTGAGTGCTGGTAACGTGGCACGATTTGATTTGTTGCCGCCGTCTGCGTGCATTATATGCACTGCTTTAAGGACTTGAAAATCTCCCGCGTCTGAGTGAAAGGATTCAGCAGCCGATGGTTGGATACAGATTATCATTTTTCAGATATTCCATGTGGTCTCCGATACATAAAATCCATTCCTTTTCATCTCTTGTTCATCCTTGAACGTAATTATTTCGATATGACCTTCTCTTTATGAGATTACTGTTTTCCCAGAGCGATTGTTCGTATTCCAAGATAAGCAGTAGTCTGGAATAACTCTATAAATAGAGTGATCTAGAGATTTTCTTGACACACCACCTTACTAACTTTGATTTCCCTTCTCATTTCCTCAAATAAGAAAAATTCCCAATTCCTGAAATCATGGATCAGAACCATGTCTTCTTCGTACCAAGGAACAGAATCTTGTGTGATTCTGGTCTTTACTCAGAGTTTGAGGCTGATTATCAGGTGGCAGAGACGATCATGTCAAGTCTTCATGCCAGTGGTCTTGCAAAGTTTGTAAGCATAACTCCTCATTCTTTTCAGAGCGTACATCTTCGGCATTTTATCCATTCGAGTGATGCCGATGGAGACTCCATTGTCGGTGTCTTCCGGAACCAGCTAGTGAAATGGACTGCTGACACCTTTGCTGCAGAATTCGGGCTACCACGGGGTCCAATTTCTGTTATGGACTATCGCAGAGATGAGATAGCGCCAGAGTGGACTTCGTGGATGAAGTGGAGAGATTCTCCTGAGCTCGAGTTTTCTCCAACTCCTTCAGCATACGGCCTGCAGATTGATTATAAGGTCCTCTTTGAGATTGTCTGTGGCATGATCGTAGGAGAGAATCCTGATGACATGATTTTCTCTCGCGAGACATGGAAGGCTATGATGGCGATCGATGATGAGGCAAAAGTCGACTGGGCAGCATTCGTCTTTCAGAGGGTGCAACAATGCGTTCAGAGCTTCCCAAGACTTCCTCTCCCCTATGGGATGCCATTAAGTTGGCTGCTAGAGCAGAGATTTCAGGATCTCACTTTGATTCCCTCGAACCTTAGGGGGGTTGATTTCTATCCTTTCAGGCCATTACCTCCCTTTTAAATCTGTTGTCGACTCATATATCCATGTAAATAGTTTTGTAACTTCATATCTATAAAATGATACAATTTTCATTCCAAGTAGATCAAAATACTTAACTCACAGTACTTTTATATTGATTTTGCTGAGTGGACCTTCATCAGCAATTCTGCAAAAAATAAATTCTAGCAGATGAATCTTCGAGCAGAGTCATATACTCTATTGATTACGTAGCAGAATCCATATTCCTAGAAGTCTAGCAGATTTGCTATACTTTAGATATAAAATCTAATGGTTGGGAGTCATACTCCCATAAGTATAGCAGAATTGATGAATCGACGGTCTTGAGTGCGTGTGATATGTGCGCGTGATCTGCCGCGTATCTTCCTCCAAGAAACACTTGAGTGCCAGTACGCATTTAATACCATCTGTTCAAATCAAAAATATTTAAAAAGATTATAGATATTTGCTCCCTGCTCCCCTCCTAATATCATCTCCCCTCCTCGAATATGATGAGACAAAAGTAATATTTAGCTCAGCATATTCTATCCATCAAAAAGTTTCCCCTTCAGAATAAATGACCTTTTGTGGATTGAGTATCGGCATGGCAAGGGTCGGCTGGGATTTCAGAGGATCATAAATAAAGAAAGTGTCCTCGAGCCAAACGTTGATCTGACTGCCAAGCGTCACTGTTGACCTGATTAGATTGGCCAGGCAATCACGACGTTCCATCTTCGTGTGTTGATTCAGATTTCTGAATATGAATCATCATGATCCTTTAAATTTTCATGAGATCATAATTGCAAACAGATTTTCTTGTCTATAAAATGACTCCTTGTGTTATCACTTTGATATCACAACCGCTCTTCCTTCCAAACAAAAAACATTAAGATCAAATGGAATCACCGAGTAACATTCTTGACATCTCCAGAAACCAGATTCTTGATGAGGTGGCCTTACAAACCTATTATCAAGATCGACCCTTAGTGTTTGACACGATAATGGCAAAAATAGCTGGGACGAGGCTCAAGCAATTTGTGACGTCCGCTCCCAAGCATTTCCATGAGGATCGCCTTCGGGAATTCCTTAAGGACTGCGAAGTGGAGAAGGAGGCAATATACGGGGCCTTATGAGGGAGACTCATACGCTGGTCACGAGATTCTTTCGCTCGTGATTTTGGACTTCCACAGGGTCCAATATCGGTGATGTCGTACAAATGCATGGAACCGGCCTCAGAATGGACTGCATGGCGTAAGTGGCGCCTCTCTCCATGGTTCAGGTTTTCGCCCACTCCTTTGGTGACAGGTCTCAGATGCTCGTATCGTGAATTATTTCACGTTGCGAGCCACATGTTGTTGGGGGAGGATCCAAGTGAGTTCTGCCTTACGAAGGAGGTCTGGCAGGTCATGCTCGCTTTGGACACGGAGTTGGTTGAGGCTGACTGGGTAGGCCTCGTGTTCAAAGGTGTTCGAGATTGTGTCCGAGCATATCCAGCTATTCCTTCGCTGAATGGTATGCAGCTAAGCTGGTTGTTGGAGCAGTCCTTCCCAGAACTAGCAGAAGGACCATCTCGCCTTCTTTATACCGACTTTTATCCTTCCATGTAGTAGAAGTATTTCTGTGGTAGCTTAGAATTGCTTTTGTAGATGCTCTTGACTGATGTATATGGATGACAATCACTTGTCAAAAATTAATGAAAGATAGTCATCCTTCAAAAAATACTCCATAGTAATCCATGCGTTCGAACTTACAGATCATCATATCAGCAAAATGAAATTTCATAAGTGCCGTTGAAATATCACTGCAAAAGAAATAACAAATTTTACGTATCTGCTGCTTCTACATATTCCATCTGCTGAGCATTCAAGAGATATGGCTCAGCAGTCTCATCTTCTTTAAAAAGATTAGCAGCAACAATAATGAGCGATATACTCTAGCATACAACTTCATTAGCAACAAGATTCAGCGGCCAGATAATATACTCAACTTCGTCCAGAAAACTAAGAAATCCAAAAAGAATGAGAATGAGAGTTCATTCATCCATGGTTTCATCTAATTCCATGAGACCCAACTTGATACATAGCCCCTTGAATCTGGATTCAGCTAAGGGCTTTGTGAATATATCAGCTATCTGGTCTTCGGTGCATATATAGCGAACATCAATATCCTTCTTTTCCTGATGATCTTGAATAAAATGATGGCGAATATCGATGTGCTTGGTCCTAGAATGATGGACCGGATTCTTAGTAATGCGCATGGCACTATTGTTGTCGCAATAAATAGGCACACACTCGGGAGAGATCCCATAGTCTTGTAACTGTTGCCTTATCCATAAAATTTGCGAACAACAGCTAGCAGCTGCTACATATTCTGCTTCAGTGGTAGAGGTAGCAACAGAGTGCTGCTTTTTGCTGAACCAACTAATGAGTTTGTGTCCCAGAAATTGACACGTACCGCTTGTACTTTTCCTGTCTATCTTGCATCCTCCAAAATCTGAGTCCGAATATCCACTTAGAGCAAGACTGTCTGCTCTTGGATACCAAATTCCAAGACCTTCTGTGCACTTCAGATATCGCACAATTCGTTTCGCAGTATCTAAATGACCTTTCTTTGGATTTGCTTGATATCTAGCACATAATCCAATAGCAAAAGATATATCTGGTCTGCTAGCGGTGAGATACAGCAGAGAGCAAATAATACCTCTGTAGAGAGTTGGATTCATAGCATCTCCTTCCTTCTCAAGTGTTGCAGGGCAATACTTCGCTATAAGATCACGAGTATATTTCTTTTGATGGATAAAGATTCCTTCTTCAGATTGCTGCACTTGTAATCCAAGGAAATAGGACATTATTCCATCATGCTCGTCTGGAAATTGCTAGTCATAAGATCGGAGAATCTGTCACATATATCTTGATTCTTTGATCCGAAGATTATGTCGTCCACATAGATTTGGACTAGCAAGATGCTGTCTCCATCTTTGATCCGAAAAAGTGTTTGATCGATCTTGCCTATCTCAAATCCGTTGGTTAGTAGAAACTTAGACAATGTTCCATACCAGGCTCTCGGTGCTTGCTTTAATCCATATAGGGCTTTCTTGAGTCTATAGACTTGATTACCCTGTTCGAATCCCGTGGTTGCTCAACATAGACTTCTTCCTTAAGCTCACCATTTAGAAATGCGCTTTTCACGTCCATTTGCATAATATCAAACTCGTGGTAAGCAGCATATGCGAGAAATAGGTTAATTGCCTCCAGCCTTGCTACTGGAGCAAACGTCTCATCATAGTCAATGCCTTCACATTGTCTATATCCCTTAGCAACAAGACGAGCCTTGTTTCTGACTACTAGGCCGGATTCATCTTTCTTATTTTTGAACACCCACTTAGTGCATATCACACTTTGGTGCTCTGGCCTGTCTACTAGCTCCCACACATTATTTCTCGTAAATTCTGCAAGCTCCTCTTGCATTGCATTCACCCAATCTGGATCTAGCAGAGCCTCTTCGACTTTCTTGGGTTCTTCACTGGAAATGTAGCATGCGAACATAGCATTGCCATTTCCTTGTCTGGTTAAGATAGGATCATTTACATTTCTGAGAACACCATCTAACGGATGAGCACGAAGACACGTAGGTCTGATACGTGCTGGAATTTTAGCATCCGGTACTCCTCCTTGGTTGTTATCAACATGAACGTTTTCTTCTTCATTGTCTTCATTCTCCTGGTGCTCAGCAACTGGGACATCATCAGCTCCACCTTCTGCGTCTGCAATAGGATCTTCAATGTCAGGAATGTCATTGATAGGTACTGCATCTGCTGGGATTTCAGCAACCGGTTCTTCTTCGATTGGAATCTCAGCAACTCCTTCGCTAAGATCTTCAGTAGATTCCACGCTATCTTGATCATCGAGAACTCCCGCAACATCTAAATTGTCATTTAGATATATTGTAGAAGTGGCCTCAGCATGATCATTAGCATCACTGGCCCTGTTAGCAGTCTGGTCACCTGCTGAGTGCGTCACTGTTGGATCAGCATCATTCATAGACCTAGTCGGATCAATATTCATATTTTCGAAAGAATTAAGTAAAGATTGATCATTAACATCATTGGTCTCATGATTGCGGTCCTCTTTTCCTTTGTTTACCCTGCACACTAAAGTAGACTCATCACAAATAACATTGCATGTTATTTGCACAAGGTGAGTTGTCTTATTTAACACTCAATAGCTTTTATGAGAAGGATGTCCATATCCCAGGAAAACACCCTCATTAGACTTTGGCAAAAAAGTGTTAAGTTTCGACTTCCCATTATTATGGATATAATATGTTGAACCGAAAGCACAAAAGTGTTTGATAGAAGGCTTACGACCATTGTACACTTCATAAGGAGTCTTGTTGAATCTGCCATTAATCGCACTCCTATTTTGAGTGTAGCAAGCAGTCATAACCGCTTCTCCCCAATACTTTCCACTGAGTCCTGAGTCAGCAAGCATAGTCCGCACTGCTTCCTTCAGAGTTCTGTTCCTTCGTTCTGCTAGCCCATTCTGTTGGGGGGTCCTAGCAGTTGACTTCTCATGATAAATACCAGCTTCCGCACGAAAATCAATCAGAATTCCATTACAGAATTCAGTTCCATTGTGTTGGGAAAACTTTCTAAGGTTTCCTCCCCCAGTAGCTTTTCTAGCATAGATCATAGTTTTTTGGTGTTTTGGTGGATCAAATCCTAAGTCCTACCAGCGTCAGTTGTCTCTAGAGTAGCTCTAGTCTCAAATGTAAAGTCCTGTTTAGGTCTTTTGAGTTGTAAGTCGCAACTGATCAAGACATGCTCACACTGTTCATCAGCATGAGAAACACTTACCTGGTGAAGGAAGATTTCACCAGCAGGCAACATGAGAAGAGCTAAATGCTGGTTACTGTTCACCAGCATCAGAGGAGCTAATCACTGGCACTGTTCACCAGTTGGGAAGGATTTCATCAGCAGGCGGCTGACAAGTCTTACCAGCAGAATACGTGTTCCTACTTACACTATTCACTAGCGGTGATTTCACCAGTCATGGGAGATTCAAAGGAGAGTTAACATCCAGACTTTTGGTAGACTTAGATGATGCCAGCGCAAGTCGCCAGCAGAGACTGCCAGCACAAGATCACCAGAATGATCTACCAGTCGGATGTTACCAGCAGAATCCCAGATTCTCTCTCCCAGCTCTGAAGAGACAAAAAGAAGATTCTCTGAGGAATCGACTGACAAAGGATGACTTTAAGGAAGGATAACTTAAAGTCTATCAGTCACAAGACGCCAGTCTTATTCCTCGGACTGACTAATAGAGCCGTTCTGACACAAAGAGATCTGTGTCAGATAAAGCGGTCAAAGGTATGGTTCCTTCCGGAAAAACATACCTGCCGCCGTCAGAAGGACATCCGAGGTCTGACACCTTTCCGGATGTGTCCAAACGGCTAGAAAGTTTGAATCGGTTCCTGCGGCTATAAATACGTCGCAACCACCAACATTCAAACTTCTTCCACTGATCTGCTCAACCACCGAAAGAACTGAAGTTATTGCAAGAACGCAAAAAGTACTTTCGAGGCTTTTCATAAAGCATTCCGTGTGTTGATTTATTCAAACACGAGACTTCAAGCTTCAAGCTTGTAAGTTTAGAGATCTCATTTGGTGTTCTTTCTCTTCGAGGAAGTTCACAGCAGCTCCTGTGCATTCTAGCACTTGAGTTATTACGGGCGAACCTTGCCGCAAAAGGATTTACGTTCTTGGGAGAACTAAACACCCAAATCGCTGTGGAGGTTGAAGTGACGTGCTCGCACTCCACCAGCAGAAGAGAGCTGAAGAGGAGACCAGGACCGGGAGCGGTTGATCTAGTGAACTGGTGGACAAGGCATTCACCAGCTAGAGATAGATCGTAGGCAACCTGTAACCAATTGCTCATAGTGAAATTTCCAGTGCTTCGACTGGAGAGTGGACGTAGATCGATTGATCGAACCACTATAAATCCTTTTGTCATTTATCAGTTTTATGCATTACATTCTGATTTAAAACCCAGTACTCAAGTGCTGGTGTATGTTCTGAAACTGATATAATTGTGCAAACTTGGCTAAATATTCTAAGTATTCATTCACCAGCTGACTAGTTGTCAGCTGCGTACTCAGTCACCAGCACCAGCTGATCTGTTGTCAGTTGTCAGCTGTGTGCTAGTAGCGTGCAAGAAAACAATTAATATTATTTCCGCTGCGTAACGTGTTAAACTCTGAAAAACCGGAACCAACACATTGTCTGATCTAATTCTTTTCACTGTAACTTCCTTGTTATTCTGTTCATTAAGAATCAACTCGGGCAGAAGGATCTTGACTTCATCCTTGGTCTTTAGAAGACGAACCCATGTGTACCTGGAAAAATCATCAACGACCACAAGTGTATATATTTTCTTGTTTAGGAGTTCAAGAATTCTCCCTGAAGTATCCTTCTCTGGGTTAGATCTGAACGAGGCTTTGGTCTGCTTTCCTTGTTGGCATGCCTTACATACGCCTTCTTTTCTGAATGTCTCAGCTGGCAGACCTACAACAAGTTCATTCTTGGCCAAGTGGTTAATAGTTTTAAAATTTAGATGATTCAACCTCTTGTGTCAGAGCCATGTTGTCTCCTCTTTGTTCAAAGTTAAGAAGCATGAGTGTTGTTGACCACTTTCCCAGTCAACGATATATAGGCCAACCTTTCGGATGCCTCTAAGTTTCACTTCCCCTGTAACATTGTCAGCGATAGTACAACCTGTATTGACAAATGAAACAGTATACCCATTTTCGCAAAGTTGGCTAATACTTAGTAGATTGTGTTTAAGGTTGGAGACGAGAGCTGCGTTAACTATCCTTAATCCATTGCTCTCTATGCATCCCCTTCCCACAACTTTGCCTTCACTGTTATCTCCAAATTTGACTTTTGATCCATATAGAAATCTCTACAAGTCTGAGAACAGCTCTACATTTCCTGTCATGTGTGCTGAGCATCCGCTATCAAGGATCCACTCGTTTGATATACTTGAAGGAGTTTGAGCTTTTGGACCCTGTTCCTACAGCACAAATGATTAGGTTGTTTTAGGTACCCGTTTAGAGTCGAGTCCTGCAGGATTAGCGATGATCATAGTTCCTTTTGGAACCCACATCTTAGTGACTTTCGGGAATTTCTTCCTGATTTCACCGTTTACCATTTCTTCAACCTTTGGCTTAACATGTTTAACATGTCTATGCGTTGGTGCAGTAGTGTGATTGACCTTCCTTGTCCTAGGAAATACAAATAGATTGGGCTCAGATCTTACATAGGTGTTCCTCCTATGTAGCGTGTTTTCCCGATATGCTGGCTTATCAGCATTGTACTTTTATTGCTCTCTGTGGTGAAAGGTAGGTCCAGCTGTCCTTGCGTTTGGAACATAATGCTCAGCATACTTTTGTCTCGCTGAATACGATTTGGTATATGTTCTTGGATTTCGTTGAGGTCCAGCAGACACATACTTAGTATTCGTCCTGTTATTCCTCTGCTGAGGCTTAGCAGACTCATGCATAGCATTCAACCTTGGATTCTTCTGCTGAGGTCCACGGGTTTCATGTTTAGCAGATTCTGACTTAGGTCTCTACTGAGGTCTAGCAGATGAATACCTCGCAGTCTCTGCGGGAGACCTCTGCTGATATCCTACAGGCGTATTCTGTGATCGTTCATTCCTTTGCTCAGCACTTGGCTTAGCATTGGATGATTCAGCAGTGACAATTACTTTCCCTTTTTCAGCATTTAGCGTTCCAGTAGAAACAAATAGAATTAGTTTCTGCTTAGAAGTAGTTGCTCTATTCGAATATCCATGGCCCAAACCAGAGCGATCTTTATGATTTCTCTGTTGGCTTACAATGGCATTGAGTACTGCCTTGCAGGATGTATAATTGCAAATGCATTCTTTTTGGGGTTGGCTTTTCAAAGTAAGGTTCTCCTTGTCAAGATTATGAAAATTTTTCAACAATTCGGAGAATTATGCTTTAAGCTTTGAAAAGTCCTCACTTTCAGACCTTAGTCTTTCGACTTCCTTGGTCAAATTTGTAACTTTGAGTTTTAGCGAGGCATTCTCCCCAACGATTGCATTTTTAATCTCATACATTTTCGAGAATTCTACCCTTAGGTTCGTGAGATAGTCTTCCTCAGAATCTAAGGTTGAATCCTTCTGATTCTTCTATAGTTGCAAAACTAGGAATGCTTACTGAAATTACCTCGTTGTCATCGACTGCAAGAGTAGTTTCAGCATCCTGTACCGAGTCTGCATCAGCAAACTGATCATCCACAAGGTTTTCCATCAGAACTAGCATGGCCTCCTCATCGTCTTCCTCAGAGGATAGATAGTTCTCCGCATCATTTTCAGGAATATCCTGATCTTCTGTTCTTGTCAAGAGTTCCCTTTTGACTGCTTTAACAACACGTCTTTCAAATCTTTCCTTTAGACGTTCTCTCTCCTATTTGCTTACTTTCGGACAATCGTGCTTCAAGTGATCAGGAGATCCACACTCAAAACAAGTCCTAGTCTTTCACTCTCCGGAGCGGGCATATGAGGATGATGGCTGAGCTTCCTTGGTTTCCTTCTCGGTCTTAGCCTCCATCAGCAACTTCTGAATCCTTTTCATTTGTTCTTCTAGCTCGCTGATCTTTAGATCGACAGGTTGGATCAGCATCATTCATAGACCTAGTCGGATCAATATTCATATTTTCGAAAGAATTCAGTAAAGATTGATCATTGACATCATTGGTCTCAGGATTGTTGTCCTCTTTTCCTTTGTTTACCCTGCGCACTAAAGTAGACTCATCACAAATAATATTGCATGTTATTTCCACAAGGTGAGTTTTCTTATTTAACACTCGATTGCCTTTGTGAGAAGGATGTCCATATCCAAGGAAAACACCCTCATCAGACTTTGGCGAAAAATTGTTAAGTTTTGACTTCCCATTATTATGGATATAACATGTTGAACCGAAAGCACGAAAGTGTTTGATAGAAGGCTTACAACCATTATACACTTCATAAGAAGTCTTGTTGAATCTGCCATTAATCGCACTCCTATTTTGAGTGTAGCAAGCAGTCATAACCGCTTCTCCCCAATACTTTCCACTGAGTCCTGAATCAGCAAGCATAGTCCGCACCGCTTCCTTTAGAGTTCTGTGTCTTTGTTCTGCTAGCCCATTCTGTTGGGGGGTCCAAGCAGTTGACTTCTCATGATGAATACCAGCTTCCGCACAAAAATCCATCAGAATTCCATTACAGAATTCAGTTCCATTGTCTGGTCTAATTCTTTTCACTGTAACTTCCTTGTTATTCTGTTCTTTAAGAATCAGCTCAGGCAGAAGGATCTTGACTTCATCCTTGGTCTTTAGAAGATGAACCCATGTGTACCTGGAAAAATCGTCAACGACCACAAGTGTATATATTTTCTTGTTTACTGTGGGTGGTTGGACTGGTCCAAACAGGTCCATGTGTAAGAGTTCAAGAATTCTCCCTAAAGTATCCTTCTCTGGGTTAGATCTGACTGAGGCTTTGGTCTGCTTTCCTTGTTGGCATGCCTTACATACGCCTTCTTTTCTGAATGTCTCAGCTGGCAGACCTACAACAAGTTTATTCTTGGCCAAATGGTTAATAGTTTTAAAATTTAGATGATTCAACCTCTTGTGCCAGAGCCATGTTGTTTCCTCTTTGTTCAAAGTTTGGAAGCATGAGTGTTGTTGACCACTTTCCCAGTCAACGATATATAGGCCACCCTTTCGGATGCCTCTAAGTTTCACTTCCCCTGTAACATTGTCAGCAATAGTACAACCTATATTGACAAATGAAACAGAATACCCATTTTTGCAAAGTTGGCTGATACTTAGCAGATTGTGTTTGAGGTTGGAGACGAGAGCTACGTTAATTATCCTTAATCCATTGCTCTCTATGCATCCCCTTCCCATAATTTTGCCTTCACTGTTATCTCCAAACTTGACTTTTGATCCATATAGAAATCTCTGCAAGTCTAAGAACAGCTCTTCATTTCCTGTCATGTGCGCTGAGCATCCGCTATCAAGGATCCACTCGTTTGATATACTTGAAGGAGTTTGAGCTTTTGGACCCTGTTCCTGCAGCACAAATGATTAGGTTGATTTAGGTACCCGTTTAGCATCGGGTCCTGCAGGATTAGCGATGATCATAGTTCCTTTTGGAACCCACATCTTAGTGATTTTCGGGAATTTCTTCCTGATTTCACCGTTTACCATTTCTTCAACCTTTGGCTTAACATGTTTGACATGTTTATGTTTTGGTGCAGCAGTGTGATTGACCTTCCTTGCCCTAGGAAATGCAAATAGGTTGGGCTTAGGTATTACATAGGTGTTCCTCCTATGTAACGTGTTTTCCCGATATTCTGGCTTATCAGCATTGTACTGACATTGCTCTCTGTGGTGAAAGGTAGGTTTAGCTGTCCTTGCGTTTGGAACATAACGCTCAGCATACCTTTGTCTCGCTGAATACGATTTGGTATATGTTCTTGGATTTTGCTGAGGTCCAGCAGACACATACTTAGTATTCATTTTATAATTCCTCTGCTGAGGCTTAGCAGATTCATGCATAGCATTCAACCTTGAATTCCTCTGCTGAGGTCCATGGGTTGCATGTTTAGCAGATTCTGACTTAGGTCTCTGCTGAGGTCTAGCAGATGAATACCTAGCAGTCTCTGCGGGAGACCTCTGCTGATATCCTACGGGTGTATTCTGTGATCGTTCATTCCTTTGCTCAGCACTTGGCTTAGCATTGGATGATTCAGCATTGACAATTCCTTTTCCTTTTTCAGCATTTAGCGTTCCAGCAGAAACAAATAGAATTGGTTTCTCCTTAGAAGTAGGTTCTCTATTCGAGTATCCAAGGCCCAAACCAGAGCGATCATTATGATTTCTCTGTTGGCTTACAAAGGCATTGAGTACTGCCTTGCTGGATGTATAGTGGCAAATGTATTTTTCTTGGGGTTTGTTTTTCAAAGTAAGGTTCTCCTTTTCAAGATTTTGAAAAATTTTCAACAATTCGGAGAAGTCTGCTTTAAGCTTTGAAAAATCCTCACTTTCAGACCTTAGTGTTTTGACTTCCTCGGTCAAATTTGTAACTTTGAGTTTTAGCGAGACGTTCTCCTTAACGATTGCATTTTTAATCTCATACATTTTCGAGAATTCTACACTTAGCTTCGTGAGATAGTCTTCCTCAGAATCTAAGGTGAATCCCTCTGACTCTTCTATAGTTGCAAAACTAGGAATGCTTACTAAAATTACCTCGTTGTCATCGACTGCTAGAGCAGTTTCATCATCTTGTTCCGAGTCTTCATCAGCAAATTGATCATCCACAAGGTTTGCCATCAGAACTAGCATGGCCTCCTCATCGTCTTCCTCAGAAGAGAGATAGTACTCCTCATCATTTTCAGGAATATCCTGAGCTTCTGTTCTTGTCAAGAGTGCCCTTTTGACTGCTTTAACAACACGTCTTTCAAATCTTTCCTTTACCCGCTCTCTCTCCTCTTTGCTTACTTTCGGACAATCGTGCTTCAAGTGGTCAGGAGAGCCACACTCAAAGCAAGTCCTAGTCTTTCGCTCTCCGGAGCGGGCATATGAGGATGATGGCTGAGCTTCCTTGGTTTCCTTCTCGGTCTTAGCCTCCATCAGCAACTTCTGAAGCTTTTTCATTTGTTCTTCTAGTTCACTGATCTTTAGATCGATAGGCTGGGAACCTGAGGTTGTAGGAACCTCCTTTGTTGGTGTTGCTGGAGCTGACCTTTCTTGATTATGATAGGGCTTCTTCATCTTGAACTTGTTAAAGTCTTTCTTAGCAAAATATGCTATGTCCTCAGAGCTAGCAGCGGATGTAGATGACGCTTGCGCTACAGCTGCTTCATTCTTTTTTGACTGTTGTATTATAAATTCATGAGTTTTAAGTTGAGCGAATACCTCGGATGTAGTCATTTTGCTGAGATCTTTTTCGCTCAAACTAGTCATTTTGAAAAACCAGTCCTCTCTGGGATACAGCTTGGAAATGATCTTGTTATTCATTTCTCCATTATCATACTTCTTTCCAAGATTTCTAAGTTCCCCAATTATGGTGTTGAACCGTTCCTCCATAGCTTGTATGGATTCTCCTGCAAACATAGAAAAAGATTCGTATTTATCTATAGCTACCTGTAGTTTGTTGCGTTTCATTTGGTCTGTCTCCTGTGAAGACTCACACACATAATTCCACATTTCCTTTGCAGTTTCAAGCTCATCTTTTTCCTTCATCAGCTTTGGAAGGGAATCAAGAATCAATTTCTTTGCCACGTGCTCTAGTTTAGCTCTCTTTTTATCTTCACTTGTGTACTCATCAAAAGGTTTAGGAATCATGTCAGGTCTTGGAGCTCTTTGTTCTCCTTCAGCAACAACTTCAGCAGGATCATGTCCTATAAAGGTGTTAGCTTTCATAATCTTAATAGGACCTATTACCAGTACATCCGCCATCTCTGGATGTATACTCTGAAGCTGTATAAGAGCTAGCATTTTCCATTATGTAAACTTCTCTCTGTCGTACTTTCCAAGTGAGTGTCCCAACATTCTGTTTGTTTCTTGAATAGTTTCCTGAGCTAAATAGATAAACCAAGGATGATAGTGCAAGGAAAAGATAGATCAGGTCTCAAAGCGACACAGAAGCAGTCGGTTTTTCAACCTCCTACTCTGATACCACTTGTTGGTCCTTAAATATCAGAGTCGTCGTGATTACAACTTAACACGAAATGCAGCAGAATAAATATACGTCACTTACACTTATCGTTGTTTACAAAATGTTTCTTAGCTCAAGTTATGATTTAAATTAGTTTTCAGATATACGCTAGCAACTCTGTTGCTAGGTTTTAAATCAGCTTTGAACAGTTAACAATACAACAGCAAATGAACACAATATTTTATAGTGGTTCGATCCAAATAGATCTACGTCCACTCCTTAGCCGAAATGCTAAGATTTCCACTAGAAAAGTATACGAAAATACAATGACTCGCCAATCACTTGAAGTAGGCGGCGAACTTTCGAACCGGCCACAACAAAGCTATCCTCCAATGATTTGTACTTTTCCAACACAGATACGGCCAAGTCAAGGGCGGAACCTTCGTGTAACTTGTCCTTCGCTGTTAGTGAGGTTTTCATAGTTTCCCTCGAAACTTTTCAGGAATGCGGCTAAAAGCCCGTAGGAGTCTAGACCTTTTCAGGTGTTCGACTGTTGGATTCTTTCTGAAAGGAAATGAATCCCAATGATTGAAGAATCTTGAGTGCAATCAAGAATCTCTTCAATGGAGTGTCAGTAAATCAATGAAAGATACTTCTGGTTGTTAAGACCTTTGAATACTCTTTTTCACGGGCTCTCAACTGACTACTTTTCACGTTGTTCGCTTTGTCAAAGGAATCTCACACTTAGAATATCTGCAAAAGTCGGTTGTGATAGAAGCAATAGTCGATTCTCACTTTTGGACCTGCCTTTTATAGATGGAGATTCAAATCTTGAATCTCCATATCCGTTAGACACACTCGTTCCTTAGTCTGAGAGTGATATGACTTGATCGGTCGCTTTTGGCATTGATCTGTACTTTCCGAGCTACTTCGGGAAAGTCTCGTCCTTTGTGTGTACTTTTATCAGAACGGCAGTATGGCTTCAGCCTTTGACATTTTGCTCTGCTAATGTTCATTAGCGATCTGCTATCGTGTCTTGGTTTGTTGAACGCTTCCGTTGACACTCGATCCTTTGACGTCTGTTCTGCTAGCATCTTTCGGTGTTGCTGAATGTTTAGCAAATGCTAAGGCCTTAGCATTCTGCTAGCGTATGACTTTTAGCAAACGCTGTCCTTCGATATCTGCTAGGAAATCCTCTAGCAAACTAATCTATTACAACTCAATTTGTAATCTATACAGGACTTTACAAAGTATGCTAGACTATACTAGATTTCAGCATTTGATCGACCATTCTAGTAAGGTTTGATCCAACAAAACCTTTTACAATTGTGATCCTAAGGGAGATTATAGGAATTATTTCCCAACACTCACCTCATGGATGAACTAACGTTGCATGGAGGAGGTATTGACAGGGAAGCCCAAGTAGATATCGTACTCAACTCAATGTTGAGAACTTCAAACTGAATGTTGTCATGTGTAAAAAGGAGTACACTCTTAATGAGTTACTTAGTGACCTAATGGCAGCTGAATTAGTCATGTAACCCTGAAAAGGTAGTCTTGGTTTCTTCTGGAAGTCGCCCTGCTTCATCGAAAGGTTCTAAGCCTAAAGGGGTGATTGGAAATAAATTCAAGAAGACAGCCTATAGAAGCAAAAGTTCTGGTAAAAAGAAGACTGTGACACTGAGGAAGAAGGGCAAGTGTTTCCGTTGTGGAAAAACTGGTCACTAGAAGAAGGATTATCTAACCAAGTGGGTTGGACAAGGTACGTCATTAGCATTTGTAACGGAAACATGTTTAGAATCTTTTTCTACCCATTCGTGGGTAGTGGATACTTGAGCTACTGATTATGTTTGTTACACTTTCCAGGGGTTCAGGCCGATAAGGCAGCTGAATGATAACGAGGTGACGATCTCCATGGGTACCACTAGTTGGAGATGTTACATTATGCTTTCAAGACAATGTTTTGATTTTAAGAGATGTTTTGTAAGTGCGAAATTTTTGGCGGAACCTTATTTTTGTTTCCTATTTAATAAATGATGAATTTTTAGTTATTTTAGATAGTCAAGTTTCTATCAATGGCAATAACGGTGTTATCTATCGTGGGATACAGAAAGACTCTCTTTATATCATAACTTGTTTGCATGATTCTTCCGTGAATGCTGCATATAACTCATTTAATCATAAGAAGAGGAAGTTTTCATCTTCTGATGAGGATCTTACATATCTATGGCATCTGAGACTAGGTCACATCAGTCTAAAGAGGATCAAGAGACTCATGGATGATGGAACGTTGGATTCTATCCAGGTAGTTCAACATCAAGTTTGTGAATCATGTATAGAAGGAAAGATGACGACCAGGCCTTTCAAGGCAAGTCAATCTTGAGCAAGTCATGTGTTGGAATTGATCCACTCTGACTTATGTGAACCGATGTCTATGATAGCTCATGGAGGATTTAATTATTTCATCACTTTTATTGACGATTACTCGAGATACGGATATGTTTACTTTTTTCACCAGAAGTCTGAATGCTTATAGAAATTCAAGGCAGAAGTAGAGAAGAAGTTAATCAAGTCTATTAAGTCATTGCGATCAAATCGTGGTGGCGAGTATATCAGTAACGAGTTCTTGTAGTTTTTGTCAGAGCATGGGATCACATCCCAGTGTAGCTGATGCGGTAAAGGTTCAATCACAATAAACTCTCAACCACACAAGAATAAAATATCAATCCAAGTTCTTCTCGATTCGCCTACTAGAATACCGAGCTACTCAAGTGAAGTCTTATAGCTAAGCATGATTCAATCGTTGAGTAGTTTCTTACCATCTAAACATGCAATTCAAATCTATGCTAACAATATAGGAATAACACGAATTTAACCAACAAATATTAATAGAACAATCCTTCTCAATACGGTAAACCAAGACAAACACAATTCTCAAGCTAGGAAGATATGATGTTGAGATGAGTAGAGATGCAATCAAACTTGGTTAATCATTGTTGCAAACATTATTTAATTCCTAGGAGATTGAGCAATCGACCCTACACTCGATAACCCCTTGTCACGGTGAGCTACCGGTTGATGATCTAGAACTAGCAAATAGTCACGTTATTAAGCCCTAGACCACTCCAAATAGTTCATCAATTATTGCCCTACGACCTAGCACCGCACATGGATTGGAACTAAAATCGTATGAATTAACACTATTCACGATGATTCCACCCGCATGTTGGCTGCAGCGTTCACGTCAACTACCTCCTAAGTTGGCTATTACCTACACCTAAGAGGTAAGGAACAAGCTCTAGTGCAATCCAAGCTCTCAAAGGAAAGTAAACAAATAATTCTCATACCGAATTCTCATGCATCCTTCCTCAAATCAGCATCCAAAATGTTTTAGAACTTCATACCTTTCAATTGTGCAAATACAATTTGGAAATCAATGAACTTCATTACAATTTGAAAGTAGAAATAAGATTCTTCCCCAATTTGGATTTGGTTGACTTGATCCACCGCCTTTAATCTTCAATCTCTTCCAAGTATTGATGAATTAATCTCCTAGATGCTCTAGGACTAAGATGAATTGGAATGGAAAAATGGAATCTAGGGAAAAATCTAACTATCGTACGTGAATATTGACAAAAGTGACAAAAAGCTCCTCAAATAACTGCTCTTTCCCCTTTTATAGGCAAGCAATCAGGCCCACGGATCGCCCGGTAGAAGCATGTCTCGATCGAGCCAAGTCTCTGTCCGCACTCGCTCGATCGGTCCTGCACTTGCTCGACCGATCGAGCTCTCTTAACCCAATCCTGCAGCTTCGCTCGGCCAGTCCTGTACCCGCTCGGCCAGTCGAGCTCTCCAAACTCCAAAACCTTTCGATTTTCCTCCAAAACTCCACCAAATATGCTTGTTTATGCCAAAAACCTATCCTACATAAGTACAAAACACGAAAACACAACCAAAATACGACAAAAACATATGATACGGGAGTAAAATAGCCACAAATAAGCATGTTCACATATCAAAATACGGGTCATTTTACGCACGTATCATAACCCCCAAACTTAAACCTTTGATTGTCCTCAATCAAAACAAAGCAGAGTAATTCATCTACCTCATCAAACAACCTCATAGCTTATCATAGTCATCTCGGCATGCTCTTATCAAATGATATTATCACCTAACTTTGTGACACGATTAATCCTAACAACTCAAATCACTCATCAACATTGGATAAAGAACTGAAGGCACTCCCTTACGTGTTTGGGGTTTGATGAATTCTCTCATTCACAAGATATTGAGCACAATTTCCATAGGGTTGAAACAATTCTCACCACTATACTACATCGAGTTGGCTCCTAAAATCGCAAAGGTCTTTGTTTTTGGTTATAACGTAGCTTACTAGATGGTAGGTGGTTTTGGGCTAAAGTGACGAACTTCTCCATATCCCAACACCCCCAAACTTATTTTCTTCAATCCACTTCTAACCTCGAGGCTTTTCAATCACAACTCTCATATATTTTTTCTTTCTTTCTTTTTTCTTTTCTTTTCTTTCTTTTCTCATTCTCTTTTTCTAGCACCCTCATTTTTTTTCATGGTGCTATTCATTTTCTTTTCTCTTTCCTTTCTTCTTTTTATTTTTCCAAATTTTTTTTGATACCCCTTTTTCTAGGATTCACATCAATCCACACTCAATACATTTATTGCCTCTACAATCAAAACTCAAAGATACCAAGCAACTCCCAACCCAACTCTCATCTCCATATTCACCCTCATACACTCATTCCCCCAAAATTTGTCCTAATAATTCCAAGAAATTCACCATTAAGCTCAATCACGGAAATCAAGGGTATGAAGGGCAAAATATAACATCGACCACCTTATACTCCCGAAGTGAAAGGTAGAGCTAAGAATCGATGGCCTAAGATCATTTTTTAGTTACCAAACCCACATCAAATAGATAGAGAATATATTCAAGTTCTAGATCTTGTGCTCTCAACCTTGCCACTCACAATCGAAATAGTTATGACAATATCAAGGCTCAAATTTCACGGCTTTTGTCAAGTCCTAGGCATTAACCTCGCACAAAACTCGGCAATTCAAAAGTTAAACTTGAACATGCATCGAAAACTAGATTCCGCCCTATCATTGGTCAAAGTAGACATCCAACTCCACTAATTAAATCATGATTCAAACCTCAAGTCTAGTTCGGGTTCATCACGCACACACAAGCACACAACATCCTAAACAATCTACATTCCAAAACACAAATGTAACGAAACTAGATGGTAGGAAAGACGATAGAAAATGTTTCCCATCAGCAGACACGATCATCGCTCTCCATTCCTTATTTGCACCTACTACAAAGCATACACCACCAAACAATTGAGCATAAACTAGCCGAATAAGCTCTCATATCCACCAACTTATCCACAAACCAATTATCAACAAAGTATACAACAATATCCACCATTTCCACCATTCATTTCAAACCAAAACATATCCACACACCAAAACCAAATAGAAAGAATTAACACATGTAAACTTGCCTAAATAATCCATCCATACATCAATTAAATCATCAAAATCATCATTCAAATCCAAATCCAAAACCAAAGTAGAGGTAAATCATAATACAACCCAATCGAAGTTCCAAATCATTATTCAATAAAGGGACAATATCCAACAACTAACTAAATGCAAGATAAAGGATAGGAGATGGAGAAGAAGAAACCAAGGCACCGGCTACCGGCACATAATCCCCCAAACTTAGTCAAGTGAGACTAAGTTTGCAAAAATGGTGGACGGTGCATCGTCACTCCTCTCGATCTTGTAGCTCCTCCTACAAACACAAAACCAAACAAGCTAAACATTTATTCAAAATCAAAGCAACTAAAAGCAATTAAACAAAAGCAATAAAATTGGTTGGGTTGCCTCCCAACAAGCGCTTCCTTAACGTCGGTAGCTAGACGACCTTTCCACATCACCCATTATCAAAAATTGTGTGGGTTTTTAATACACCTTTCTCCCTTAATTTGCATTTACTTGGGAGCAATTTGTCCAAGACAATTTTTCTTTCACCCCTATCATCTCTCCAAGGAGGATCAATCATCTTGTTGAACTCGAATTGCATGAATGAGTGCTCCTTCTTTGAAGTGATCCTTAAGACATTCTCCAAACTAATCCCCACTTCAAGAAATTCATTGATCCATTCATTTAATGCACTCACCATTCTCTCATCAACCTTGCCTACTTCCCAAGTTGATATTCCCCGCTTCATCCTATCCTCATTCTCCTTGCTTATTGTCGGCTTTTCCTCTTCTATGAAATGTTCCAATGCCGGTATTGTTGGAATCTCTTTAAGTGAAGGCTCCTCAATTCTACATCCTTCAATGTTCTTCACCGTCTCCTCGGTGCCTTCCTTCACAAGCTCTTCTTGATGAACACCCATTATCTCTTCACTAATGATTTCTTCGATTTCCTCATTTTCTTTGCCATCTCCTAATGTTTCCTCGGGTTTCATCTCTATATTTGCACTCTCATCCTTCTCCATACTTTCAAAAATTTGTGCCGGCTCCTTGATATCTTCATTTACCTCATCAACTTGAAGTATTACTTCTCTTTCCTTTGCCGGTTCATCTTCTTTCTTCACCTCTATTTCTTGCCTTTCCTCATGCTCTTTCCTTGATCTTTTCAACACTTTAAGTTCTTCTTGCATGAGCTCTAATTGTCTCCTCCACAAATCATCATCATGAGATTCCTTTACAACATTCACCATTCGAGAAGCTCTTTCCTCCTCCGGCCATTGGTTACTACATTCAAACATTTCCACATACACGTTTCGGATAGGCATTCGCGATCTTTGTCTTTGCATCATGAGGTCTCTAATCTCCTTCAATTGCCTTTGCACATTAATAAGTCTCTCCATGTTAAACAACTACAAGAGTTCAACAAAGGCAAGTCTCCAACAAAAACAAAAATCGAAAAAAAAAACAAAATTAGAACAATTGTCAAACAAACGATAGTAACAATATTCACACAAACAAAAACACAAACACCTAGCCTACAAGCTTCACTTTTCCCCCAATATCTAGCAACTTACTAAATGAAGTCCCCGGCAACGGCACCAAAACTTGATGCGGTAAAAGTTCAATCACAATAAACTCTCAACCACACAAGAATAAAATATCAATCCAAGTTCTTCTCGATTCGCCTACTAGAATACCGAGCTACTCAAGTGAAGTCTTATAGCTAAGCATGATTCAATCGTTGAGTAGTTTCTTACCATCTAAACATGCAATTCAAATCTATGCTAACAATATAGGAATAACACGAATTTAACCAACAAATATTAATAGAACAATCATTCTCAATACGGTAAACCAAGACAAACACAATTCTCAAGCTAGGAAGATATGATGTTGAGATGAGTAGAGATGCAATCAAACTTGGTTAATCATTGTTGCAAACATTATTTAATTCCTAGGAGATTGAGCAATCGACCCTACACTCGATAACCCCTTGTCACGGTGAGCTACCGGTTGATGATCTAGAACTAGCAAATAGTCACGTTATTAAGCCCTAGACCACTCCAAATAGTTCGTCAATTATTGCCCTACGACCTAGCACCGCACATGGATTGGAAGTAAAATCGTATGAATTAACACTATTCACGACGATTTCGCCCGTGTGTTGGCTGCAGCGTTCACGTCAACTACCTCCTAAGTTGGCTATTAC
>JAPKLW010001118.1:112975-146451 GCA_026898455.1 Plectranthus barbatus
GGAACAAGCTCTAGTGCAATCCAAGCTCTCAAAGGAAAGTAAACAAACAATTCTCATACCGAATTCTCATGCATCCTTCCTCAAATCAACATCCAAAATGGTTTAGAACTTCATACCTTTCAATTGTGCAAATACAATTTGGAATTCAATGAACTTCATTACAATTTGAAAGTAGAAATAAGATTCTTCCCAAATTTGGATTTGGTTGACTTGATCCACCGCCTTTAATCTTCAATCTCTTCCAAGTATTGATAAATTAATCTCCTAGATGCTCTAGGACTAAGATGCATTGGAATGGAAAATGGAATCTAGGGAAAAATCTAACTATCATACGTGAATATTGACAAAAGTGACAAGAAGCTCCTCAAATAACTGCTCTTTCCCCTTTTATAGGCAAGCAATCAGGCCCTCGGATCGCCCGGTCAAAGTTTAGCTCGCCCAAGCCATCAATAACTGCCAAAAACCACCAAAAACCGACTTAGCTCGGCCGAGCAAGGCATGGCTCGACCGAGCCAAGTCTCTGTCTGCACTCGCTCGACCGGTCCTGCACTTGCTCGACCGGTCGAGCTCTCTGAACCCAATCCTGCAGCTTCGCTCGGCCGGTCCTGTACCCGCTCGGCCGGTCGAGCTCTCCAAACTCCAAAACCTTGCGATTTTCCTCCAAAACTCCACCAAATATGCTTGTTTATGCCAAAAACCTATCCTACACAAGTCAAACACACAAAACACGAAAACACAACCAAAATACGACAAAAACATATGATACGGGAGTAAAATAGCCACAAACAAGCATGTTCACATATCAAAATACGGGTTATTTTACGCACGTATCAGTAGCGCACCGAACACTCCTCTGCAAAATTGTGTGGCAAAAAGAAGAAATAGGACTCTTCTTGAAATGATTAGGTCTATGATGAGTTACAAAAACTTGCCTGTTTCATTTTGCGGCCACGTGTTATTAATAGCAGCGTACCTGCTGAACTTGGTACCTTCTTTGTCAGTTCCTAAGACACCATCAGAACTCTGGCATGGGCGAAAGCCCAGCTTGTCAAAGATAAGAATGTGGGGTTGTCCGACATAAATTTTGTTAAAGGAACCTGATACATTAGAAGGTAGGTCGAAGCTAATGCTGTTAGTGGGATTCCCTAGACAAATGAAAGGTGGTTATTTCTACTGTCCTGAGGATCACAAGATCGTTGTTAGCACCAACGCAAGATTCTTGGAGGACGAGTTTGTGAAAAATCACAAATCCAAAAGTGGCATCATTCTCCAATAAATTGGAGAAGAAGATGCATTTCCATTGGGAAAACCCCGTGGCAGATTGAGTGTACTTGGGGAAGGTATGGAACCAACTGCACGGTCGCCAGTGCAACGCTTTGAACCACAAGTAACTTTACCTACTGCTAATGCAGTACCAGTGCTCCATCGTAGTGGGAGGGTACCTCACCAACCCGAGCCGTATATGTTGGTTGCAGAGTCTTCAGAAAGTTAGACTCTAAATACCCGAGCTTCTGCAGGTCCTCCAGTGTTAGTCTTTTGGATCTACCCTTTAGGAATCCAACTTGCTTCACCTTAAGTACTGGTGATTTCTTTTCCACCTTACTCTTCCTTCTATAATAATGTATGCTATTTAGATACAATATAGAAGGAATCGTGGGTATGTGCAAACTCTTTCGAGAAATTGAGTTCCTGTGAGAGTCTCGGAATCCTAGTCCGTGGTGTGAAGTCTTCCTAGCCCTTGAAAAAGAAATTAGGCTAGGCTCAAACCTCATGTAGGTGTTCTCCCTACTTGGATGAATCCTTCTCTCATACGAATTATGATTAAAGGACCTCGGATTTCTGAAATACGGACGTGAAACTAACTTTATTGCAAACTCAGTTTCAGTTGCTGAAAGTGACTTCATTTCACTTGGAACATAATGCTTAGTCTTTTTCTTAGGCATTGTTGACTTCCTTTCAGGTTGTTTCAGTTTAGGAACTGAATTATTTTTCAGTTTGGGTACTGAGTTCAGTTTGAGAACTGACTTTTTCCCTTTAACCTGGCCTGTCAAGATGGAGTATTGTACTACTCCTTTGCCTAAAAACTTAGTTTCAAAACTGAAGTTTCCTTTAAAATGATGATCTTTAGGTTTTCTAGTTTCTGAAGTAGATGCATGATTACTCAAAACATTTTCTGAAAAACCTAACCCCGATTTGTCACTAGGATCTCTTTGCATGTTCAGGGCTTCTGAAACTTTGCTAGTGCTCGAATAAAGTGAGCAAATCAGTTTTTAACCACTAAAAACTTTCAGTTTCAGAGAATCACATTCCTCAGAAATATTTTGAGAATTTTTTAGCAAAACGGAATGTTCTTCTTTCAGTTTGGTCAGTTCCTCACTGAGGGACCTCAATATTTCAAACTCATTGGTCAAATTAGAAACTTGAAGTTTCAGTGTGGAGTTTTCACCGACTAAAGCATTTTTCAATTCATAAAACTTTGAAAACTCTTTTGAAAGAATTTCAAGACTGACATAATCTGAATCCGAGCAAATAGATTCAATGTCCTCAGAAATGCATGCAGAAGAACTAGAAACTAAGTTAGAATCAGTTACAGGTTTCTCAGTTTCAGTTTTTGGCTTCAATTTCAGTTTCTGAAGCATCATCCCCAAATATGACCATGAAGACCAAGAGTGCTTCCTCCTCTCACTCATCACCCGACATGTAATAACCATTGTCGTTGTCACGAATATCCATAACCTCAGTTGTTTATAGCATGGCCTTTGCATCTGCTTTGGAAGTTTTCTTCTCGAAAATCTTCTTCAACCGCTCTCTCTCCTCTTAAGAAACCAGAGGGCACTCGTACTTGAGGTGATTCGGGGAATCGCACTCAAAGCAAGCCTTTGGTGCTCTTTCGATGAACTTCTGGTCACCTTCTTGAGAGTTTAAGCTTTGGCTTTTACCTTCTCGATCAGCTTTGTCAGTTTCAGCATTTGAAATGATTCATTCTTGTCAGCGCAAATCTGTATGTTATTGCGTTTCATTTGATATGTTTCCTGGCATAGAGTGCCAAGGAAATCCCATACTTGCTTAGAATTATCATACTCGAGTGCTTCTTCAACCAAGCACTCTGGTAGGGCTTGCAAGATCAGCTCATGTGCCATCCGATCTAGCTGTTCACGGGCCTTGTCTTAGGAAGTCCACTCTGCGTATGGCTTCTCAACGATCTCTGGACCATCTGCTCCTCCGAGCTGAGTATTGATCTTCGTGATCATCAGTGGTCCATTAGCTACTACTTCGGCCATCTCCGGGTGGATGTTCTTCAGCATGATAAGAGATCTTTTCTTCCATGCATTATACTTCTCCGTGGGGTACTTTGGAAGCTTTACAACGTTCATCATCACTGAGTATCTGAGCTAGATCACAACGATAAGAAACGAGTGCAAGGAATATGTATCCGGTCCTAAGCGACTTAACAACGACCAGTCTGTAAGGATTGACCTGCGCTGATACCACTTGTTGATCCCGAAATCAGAGATGTTTTGTATGCAGCGAAAGTATTAAAATTTATTTGCACTCCTGAAAAACTGAAAGTGAGTTTCAGTTTCAGTATTCTAAAACTTAGTTCAGCCAAGAGTAAGTTTAAGTTTCAGTTTCAGTAATACACTTCAATACTTAGAAAGTATTGAAGGTTTCAAATAAGTATGAAAACTTAACTTTGCGGAAACTTAAAGAAAGCGATAAATGACTCGGGATATTTTATAGTGGTTCAGAGCCTCAAGCCCTACGTCCACTCTTCCGAACTTAATCAGGAATCCACTAAGTAACAGAGTACAAGCTTTCTCACGATCTATACTAGCCCGTCGAAAACCTCCGTCCTTCGGTCTGCTAGGCCACTCGCCCAGAAACTTTGTCTCCGCTCTTTCTTTAGAAATGAAGTGAGGACGCACCCCGCAGCCTTCAATCTGGATGTTTGGATGTTTGCGGTTCTTCCCAGAACTTAAGTTGGTTGGCAAAGCCCGTTGGAGTTAGTATTCTTGAGTAGAATACTGACTGCTGTGTTTATTACTTGAAAGGTAATAAGCACCAAGTAGATAGCTTAAGCTTGGAAAGCTTCAGCCTCGTGTACGTAGACAGATACATGGAATTAATAGCTTAAGCAAAAGATGCTAAGCCTCGTGTTTAGACATAGAATATTCAGATAGCTTGAGTTAGAGAATCAAGCCTCATGACTTAGACAGACACAAAAATTTCAGAGAGTTTCAGAGAGCTTTTTGATAGAGGAACGACTTAGCTTTCACGAGTTCTTGATTCCCTTCTCTAAAGTGGTTGTCGGATATTTATAGGCAGATGTGTTTGACAATTTGAATTCTGCCCATTAGACACAAAAATCAACCGTTAGAGACAACAATTTTGTCGTCCAATCATTGCCCATTCTTTCCTCTGCTTTGCTCTGCTCTGAGATCTGTTTTTCACTTTTCTCAATGTACTTTTCACCAACTTTTGTCAGACTCAATTTCTGTCCAAGAAATCTTAAGTTTAAGATCCTCCTACTGATTGATCGACACTTTAAGAAATCTTGAACTTGAATTTGACTTTGAGTTCCACTTCGGATTTCTTATGTCTGCTTGCTTTTCACGTGCTCTTCAAATTCTAAAACTGAAAACTGAGATTCTCCAATTTCAAGTTTTAGGTTTCCGCTTCTCTTCAGTGAAAAGTCAGTTTCCAAAAACTTACTTTCTAGACATTTCAAGTTTCAAGTTCCGAAACTTGTTTCCAGTAATTTTATGTTTCTCAAAGTCTTCATTTTATTTTCTAAAACTTGATTCACCATCTCGAGCTTTATCTTCTAACAATTTCGCCCTTTAGAATCTACGATTCTGTCTGCTCGATCTTCAGCTTCCAATTTCTAGTTTTTATTACAATTCGATTCAACCTATACAAGGATTACATGTAGAAACATACTAGAAACTTAAAGTCAATTTTGACACACAAAAACATCAAATAAACGGTACACTGAATCTCAGTTTCTAACATACGTGCTTTTGGTTCTCCATGTTATGTCCATAACAATGGAAAGTCGAAATTGAATGTCTTTTCTCCCAAAGCTGATGAATGCATGTTCCTAGGATATAGGTACCCTTCTCACAAGAGATATTGGGTATTTAACAAGACTACCAAAGTTGTGGAGATAACATGTAATGTTTTCTTTGATGAGGCTACTTTGGTGCCCAGGACTATGAAAGATATGGGAGAAGACATTCTCGAGATCAGTGATGTTAATGAGCAGTTGGGAATGAATTCTTTCTATGCTAAACCAACTGTCTCGATGAGATCTATAAAGGAATCATCTTCTCAACCATCACCCTCGATTGGCCATTACAACTCGAAGACCTGTCTCTGTAAGTAGTCCTAGACTCACCATATTACTACAAAGTTTAGGGATGTAGTATACCTCCTTGAGCAACCACTGATCACCATTCTTGCATGCGAAGAGGATTGAGCCATTACCCTTAATCTGCACTATCGAGCCATCACCGAACCTCACAATCTTGATGACTACTTCGTCTAGTTCAAAGAACTTCTCCTTGTCCCCAGTCATATGGTTGCTGGCGCCATTATCTAAGAACCAGACATCTGTTGATCCCTTGGCGTGGTTGGCTCCTCGCAGCTTTGGCGTCACCTTTTCTTCATTCAACATAACAACATCGACCAGTGGTATCTCTTCAGAGATTGCCGTCAGCAATGCTGGTTTAATATTATCAGTGTGGACAAGGTGTGCCTCCTCTTTTTTCTTTAGGGTTCGACATTGTGTTGAGTAATGGCCCATCTCGTTGCAATTGTAGTAACAAATATGACTCTTGTCTCCACCACCGCCGTTAGAGCCAGTTGCGCCATCTCTGCGTGGTGGTCCACCCCAACCACCTCTTCCTCTACCTTTGTTTTGATTCCTTCCTCCTTGTCCACGGTTCCCACCATCTGCAGGAAACCTCTTCTTCTGGGTTGACGATGAGTCTTCCCCATCCTTTTTTAACCTTGCTTCCCACTCAGCCTGAGTGAGGAGCATCTGCCCATCATTATGTTGGGTTTCTTTGATTTCATATAATGAACGCAGCAAAATAGTTTATCAATGAACAAATGTAGATTTATAATTAATATCATGTGTAGAGATTTAGCGTGAATAAATAGGAAAAACTTACAGTTTCTTCCGTATTACGCAAGCAATTCTGACTTGGCCGGCTACACGAATCCACCACTAAAGGTATCCATGTGTCGAATCAATCAGGTGAAGAATCAAATTCACGGTGTATATTCAAATCAGGAACGCTAGGAATTCCTAGAGAAAATTATGGAGGCATAGAACTCAAAACCCTAGGTTTTGTGTATTTGATCTAATATGGAAATAAAGTTTTTCTCTCTTTTTATAGAAAAACTCACGATTGGTTTTATTCTCAAGGAATAATTAATTCACAAATCGTATCTAATAAGATTTGTAATATATTTGTGTCCATATCAATTATATTTATTAATAATCCAATTATTAATATATATTATCAAATACAAATTAATATAATTAATATAATTTATATTATCAAATACATATTAGTATAATTAATATAATATATATTAATCCAATTAGTATAAAATCTTAGTCCATATCTTTCAATCTCCCACTTGGACTACAATTTTGATTTCAAAAATCAACACCATCTTTTACACCCTTAAACTGATCAATCCAACACTTATAGTGTGACCCTATAGGTCTCCATTACCAACTATAATCAAATTAAAGTCTACACAAAACTCCTAGACTGTGTTGTGTAGCGAACTTGATATATGGAGAACGTTTACGTGGATTTAGTAAACATAACCTTTCGTGAAGTTTATATAACATCCCTTAATTTGTGAACCACTCAATTAAGTCTTGGATTTTCTATGTGTCTATCCCAATAACTTAATTAATTTATCTCATATTCATTATTTGATTCATATATACCATATTCAATTACTATAATTGAATATTTGTCTTGCACTTGCTAGTGACTTTACAATCATATAATATAGAGAACCCGAGTGTTCTTCTTGAAGTCTAATCGAGTAACGAATCCCATCTAGGCTCAACTACCATTTTCATCTACATCGTGATGTATCCAACACAAGCCGTATCTACCCCTTTATTGGAGTGCAAGCATTGTACTTGGTAAAATTACAACACTTTGCAAATAAAATGAGTATTGACCTCAGGTCTAAGGACCGTTATATACTCCACTTAACAATAAACCATAGACACTTAGAAACAAATGGTTTAAAGTTAGGGTATACCAATACTCTCCAAAGTATCAATGTGTCCATCACAAACATCAAATGTCTCGTAGTCGTGAGATCAACTACATTCTCTAAGAATGTGATGCAGACCACATGCCAACCTATCACATATAATCAATATCCCGCTCTTTATGATCCTTGGTTAGGGCATTTTCAGAGTTATATTTTATTATTAATGTCTCACATCATTAATAACAATATTAACTCAAGGGAACATTTATTTACAAATAATAACAAACAAATAAATTATTATTCAAAATAATGTGCAAGCCTTAAAATTCACAGTGAATAAAATTTAATGCGATTAAGGTAAATGTTTCTAAGACATACTATCTCAAAACTCCCACTAACCTAAAGCCAATTACCAACATATCTAATACCCAAATTCTCAAAGTGTCTATTGTGTTTTGCAACACACATAGGCTTCGTAAATGGATCGACTAGGTTATCATCAGTGGGTACTCTTTCTAACTTTACATCACCACTTTCTATTATTTCTCTTATCAGATGATATCTTCTTCGAATATGTTTATTTTTGTTTGTATCTCTTGGCTCTTTCGCTTGTGCAACAGCTCCAGTATTGTCACAATACAATTGAATAGGTTTGCTTGCACTAGGAACGATGCCCAGCTCTTTCAAGAACTCCAACACAGCAACAGATTCCTTCACAGCTTCAGATGCAGCAATATACTCGGCTTCAGTGGTTGAGTCTGCAGTAGTACTTTGCTTAAAACTATTCCAACTAACTGCACCACCATTAAGGATAAAAACATATCCAGACCGCGACTAATAGTCGTCATGCTCTGTTTGGAAACTAGCATTAGTGTACCTAATCACTGATAGCTCTGGTTGTCCACCATAGACAAAGAAATATTCTCTAGTCTGTCTGAGGTACATGAGAATATTCTTTGCAGCCTTCCAATGTTCCTCACCGGGATTTTGCTGAAATCTGCCAACAGTGCTAAGCGCAGAAGCCACATCTGGTCTAGTACGTACCATCACATACATGATCAAACCTATAGCTGAGGCATATGGTATCGTATTCATGTATTCAATCTCTTTGTCACTCGAAGGACAGTCCTTCTTGGACAATGTGATACCATGTCTCATAGGAAGTTCATCTCTCTTAGAGTTTTTCATAGAGAAATGCTTTAGCACCTTGTCTATGTAGGTGGATTGTGAGAGCCCCAATAATCTCTTAGATCTATCACGATATATTCTTATTCCAAGAATATAGGAGGCTTCACCTAAGTCCTTCATCATGAAGGAACTAGACAACCAGTCTTTCACGGATTGCATAAGAGACACATCGTTTCCTATTATCATAATGTCATCCAAATAATTGATAATAAAAACTATGTTCTCATTCTTATGTTTACTATAAACACAAGGATCCTCCTTGCTTCTAACAAAATCAAACTCTTTGATTACTTTGTTAAAGCAAATGTTCCAACTCCTAGAAGCTTGCTTCAATCCATAAATGGATTTCTACAATTTGCATATTGTATTTGGCCTGGATTTTAATGTGTAACCCTCATGTTGAGTCATATAGACATCACCTTCTAATTCTCCATTGAGAAAAGCGGTTTTCGCATCCATCTGCCAAATGTTATAATCATAGTATACATCTATAGCAAGTAGAATTCTAATGGACCTAATATTGAGAATACTTCGTTCACAATTAAGTAAATATAATCCATTCGATAGGGTTGCATTTCCATAAACAATTCCATTCAAAGAAAATGAACAGAATCCATTTCCAAAAGTAAAGGAAATCCCTTCTATGTCTAACATAGGAACAAATATAATATTCCTTGATATCGATGGAACAAAGTAGCAATTATGCAAAATCAGTCTATTTCTGGATGGTAGATCTAATCTACATATCCCTGTGCCTTCAGTAGCAACTTTTGCTCCATTTCCTACGCGTAGATCTATCTCTCTGGGTCTCACTTTCCTACTTTCACTTAGCGCGTGCACATTATTGCAAATGTATGAGCCGCATCCGGTATCTAATACCCAGGAATGTGAGTTCGTAATAGACATATTTTTCTCAATAACAAACACACATGAGCTTGTAGCTTGAGCACCTTGTGCCTTCAAGCTTGCAAAGTCTCTATTTATGTGTATAAGCATTTCATAAGGGTACGTGTGCTCATACTACCTCTGTAACTCCATAGTCATAGAGGATAACATAACACATTTCACCTTAATGGCATCCTTAATATATTTCTTATGACTTGCCTCGTCGAACTCAGCAAAGTCATCAGATCCTTTTTCGAGGATGGAACAAATTTCTTTGTCCAACACATGTTCAATGTGTTCCGATCTCAGCACCAAACGCAGACATCGGATCGGATCTAGAAAGTTTGACCTAGTCAATACATTGGTTTCCAACAAATATTTCACAGGCAAGTTCGACATTTTAATCTGATTAGAAAACAATTCAAAAGAAAATCAAAGTCAAAATTGTGTCAAATTATCACATTCACGTGACTAATCAAACAAGGCCTTTTGTTTTGATTAGCTCCCACTAATTTTGACATATCCTGTGACCTCAAACACAGAATACAAATTTATATCAAATATAAATTTTAGTGGACCAAGATCCAAGTAAATATTATCACAGCATTTGCTAGGGCAGATAACTGTGATAGCACCACTTAGTAGGCCTCCAAGCCGATTGCAAAAATATTTTGCAACTTTTGGCCGATTAATCTAATTATTTTGCATCCTTAAATCACCTTGCCCGCTAGGGCGCCAAGATAATTTTAGCAAGTCAATTCCATCACACAATGCCAACCATGCACCAATGAGTGAGCCTTGGCCTCGTCGAGTCAGAGCAAACACTAGGGTGTAAATACTCCAGACCGAAGAGGTTTTTGACACTCAAACAACTACGATGGACAATGCGTATTTCCAAAATAGACTCATATTTTAATAGGGGATTACCATGTGATACTAATTGTTGTAAACCCATATAAAATATTGGTTTTGAAAAACAATTATTGAGCATCGTCTACCCAGGCATGCCAATGCGGACCACAAACCGCCAACCCAAACATGCAAAACGGACTGCAATTATTGGGCGCCGCCTACCCAATTATACAAAGCGGTCTCTAACTACTATAGTTAAAATATGATAACATCATAACCAAATTATAAATAATCATAATGCTGGTAAATAACACAAACAAAATCTACGAATCAAATACAATAATCCAATTAACATATTCTATTCTAATTAAATTTATGGGCTAATTAAAAATTATTTTTATCAATTCAGTTCAAAACTGATTTGATTCTACAACAATTGCTTCTGCTTAAAATAAAATTTGTTTCGACTTTTTTTTTTATAATTACATCCTGTCCAACAAAATGCAATTTTATTGGATTCTAAATCCATTGGAATTATCAGTGGACATGCAACCTCCAAGGAAGTTTTCACCATCAGGTATGCCAAGCAATTAGTTGAAATTTCCTAATCAATTTGGGCTTCAAAAGACGTAATTCATGACGGAATTTACAAATTTAATTTTCAACCACTCAACCGGTTTTCATACTAATTATCCGTGAGCATTAATCAATGAATTTAATTAATCACGCATAATAATTATAAATCGACCCAAGCTCTGATACCACTATTGGATTTCGTTGATTTCATTTAATGAACGCAGTGGAATAGTTTATCAATGAACAGATCTAGATTTATGATTAATATCATGCGTAGAGATTCAACGTGAACAAATAGAAAAAACTTACAGTATCTTCCGTAGAACGCAAGCAATTCTGAATTGTCTAGCTGCACAAATCATCCACTAAAGGTATCCACGTATCAAATCAATCAGGTGCAAAATCGAATTCATGGTGTATATTCAAATCATGAACGCTAGGAATTTCCAGAGAGAATTATGGAGGCATTGAACTCAAAACCCTAGGTTTTGTGTATTTGATCTAATATGGAAGCAAAGTTTTTCTCTATTTTACAGAAAAACTCACGATTCTTATTATTTTCAAGGAATTACTAATCCACAAATGTTATCTAATAAGATTTGTAATATATTTGTTTCATATCAATTATATTTATTAATAATCAAATTATTAATATATTATCAAATACACATTAATCTAATTAATATATTATATATTAATCCAAATAGTATAAAATCTTAGTCCATATCTTTCACATTATTCCCACCTGCGCTAGTGCTCTTCTTGCATGTGCGCTCCTCAAAAGCCTTGAACCGACCCATAGCCTCCTCGAAGGCCCAAGTCTTGAGGTCATAGAATTGCTCAATCCCAGCTATCACACTAATGAAGCGATCTGGTACTGAGTCAAACAACTTCTTCACAAGTGTGTGATGGATTTGTATACTGAAAGCATTATTATTGGTAAATTATGTACAAGGTTTATTGGTTAATATACTGGGAGTCATTAATGTTGTATGTTCATCTGAATTAACAAACATGTGTCACAAATGCTCTTATCTTCTTATCTCATCGATAGGAAGATCATACGGTGTGTAATAGATCACGGAAGATCGTATGGATTGATTGACCTAGTGACACATAAACAGTATCGCAGCTGAGATAATCCCAGGATAGACTGTCGGTATAGGCTGCAGCATACGCAGTCATAAGCGGCTTATCTTGGTTGTTTGGTTCTGGTGTGTGCGGTACACAGTGATAGGACCTAAGGAAGATCGATTCTTTTATCTCACATTAAAAGAATCTTGATCTTGATGTCTTGATGGAATTTTATGCCTAAATGAAGGTACAAAAGTATATACAGATTTGTGTGTCACTTTGAGATACTATGGTGGAGAGTTCTTATCGAACTTGTATTTCTGTATCTTGGGTGGTAGCAGTTTGTATATGACTTTTTGTGACTGAAACTAGGTAACCATGTCTAGTATAGGATGGTGACATTCCCTGAGCAGCTCAAAAGGTTCATTATGCTATTGTCCTACAGGCTGATTAAATTCAAGCATAAGTGAAAAAGGTTGAGTGGATTTACTCAGGAATAAAAGATATTAATTAAGTTTGGAGCTTGTCAGAGCACAAATTAATTAATGAATGAGTGTAACTTTAAATATGGGAATTTTTTGAGCCAATGCAACCCGTTCCTCATAACGTGATAGCAATAGGTAGGACGGTATTGATTCACTGGTGGCATGAATCAATATTAATCAATATTATAACAAATAAGCCTTATTTGCTATTTGCATTCTGATATGTGTGTGAAATGATTACTTTATTGATGCATTATTTTGATAATTCATGCTTATTTCACCCACATATCATAGGTTTTTGTTTAGATTTGATGTGCTTTCGAGTTTATTTGTGTTTGAGTTGTGTAGGTGAGCATTTGAGCATAAATCCATAAGTTAAGCAAACTTTTGGAGTGATTTCGACCCAAATTTTGCATGAGCTAAGTGAATTTCGACCCACATGGAGTGTGGAGAGCAAAAGGGGTGAAACAAAGAGATATTTCGACCCTACCCCATTTGTCAAAATCTGCCTCTCTAGGCCAAATTTTGACCCAACCCTGTTTGAGCTCGGTCAAAATTTGCTCTATAGAGGCAAATTTCGACTGAGATGCTTCTATCTCGGGTGAAATATTGCAGGATTTCCTGGAATTTTCTGAGTTTTTTTGCCATCTCGGTCGAAACGGTTTGGTCCAGGGCAATATTTGGATGCTGTTAATTACTATAAAAAGGGGGAAATTGAGTTGGTTAAGAATTTTTGGCATTTTTGAAAGGCAATTAGGGGAAAATTAGGCGGTTACTCACTCCAAACCACCTCCAAACATCTCCAAACATCAAATTGAGGGAGAATTAATGCCAAATTCATCCAATTAGATGCAAATTGAAGTGGAGATTGAAGATCCAAGCACGAAGATCAACATTTGGGGAAATTACTCCTTTCTACCTTATTTTGTAATGGATTCTCTTACTCTTGTAATTCAATTGAGCCTAATCAAAGGTATGAGTGGCTAAATCATTCTAGGATATTGGTTGAACAATGTATTGAATCTATTGAATTGAATGAATGTTTGTTTACATTCTCCTAGTCAATTGTAACATACTAGACCTTTTTCATAGTAAAGTGATGTAGGCATTAACCAATTGCTTGATTGATTGACATCGAATTTGCAGCCATTACACGGATCTAGATGTCATGATTAGTATGTTTGTATGCAAGTGTTGACCCAATCCATGTGCGGGGATAGCTTGTAGATCCATAATTCACGAACCGTTGGGAGTGAGATATGATTTGATAACGTAACAGCTTGAGAATCTTATTTCATCAACTTCTAATTCACCGGTACTAAGGGGATTAGATAGTATTGGGTGGGTTGATCATTACTAGGAGGATTAAAGATAGTTTACATCATTCTATCATTCATGATTGGTTCATTACAACGTTCATGCCAATATCCTATTTTCCTCATTTGTGAATTCTATCAATTTGTGAGATTTGATTGCTAATGTCAGAGAATTTGTTGTGGAAAAGTGTAGTGAATTGTTGCCTTGATAATTGAGATTGAAGCATTTAATTTCTTAGTGTTTGTTAGCTAGATAAGATTTCATTTCTTTTCCTAGATTAGAAATATACTCAACGATTTAAGTTGCTTCAATACAATAACAACACGATAGTAATCAATAGTCTAAGTGGGCGAATTAAGAAGAACCTGGATTGATATTTTTATTCTTGATTTGATTAGACTTTGGTTCATTTGATTTATTGAATTCTAAGCGTATCACATTCTGGTCCCTGGTCTGGCCCTTGAATGCTCATGCTCATCTGAGATCAGATTTTTCCTATAAATACCCCTTAGGTTCTCAGATCTCAATGCACCACAAAATCATAATTTGCTAAGCAGCAAACCAGTATTTGGGAGCTGTTAATAGGCGACAAGATCTGAGAAAGAATGAGGAAATTCTGCTTCTCAATTGGCACAGAATTCGGAGGGAAACTTCACCAGATTTCCGGATTGAAACTGGGATACCGATTAGAAGATCAGATCTGGAGGATCTGTCTCTTCTTTCTCTCTCTAGTTTTTGAAATTAATTCATTAATTTAAATAGATTTAATTCATTCATCTTGTAGGATTAAATCTTGTTGCGCAAGAAAGAGGATTGAGGATCAAATCTCTGCGCAACCAGTTCATCAGTTTCTACAATCCAGGTATTCCGCATAAACCAACTTGTGCATTTCAATAGGAGAATGCTCGGATTATTCATAGGCATAGCAATTTATTTTTGATAATCAATTTTAACCTGGGTCATGGATTGACAATTCAGTTTGTCGGCAATCCCTTCAATTGGTATTAGAGCCAGGTTGAATTAATTGGCTCTGTCGAAAAAATAATATTGTCTATGAATATGCATGATGATTATTATTATTGAATTGCAATGTATGGTTTTTATTGGATTGTATGGTTTTTGTTCCTCATGGTTTTCGGGTTAATCTGCCCATTTATAAGGATTTATTTTTTTAACCACGAGATAAATCCGTGGTTATATATTTTTTTCAAACTTGTAGTAGGATTGATATGTTTTCTTGTAATTTCAATTTCAAAATTAAATCTATAAAATTTAAAGATGTAGAACATGAAGAACGAAGCAATGAACCGGAGCAACCACACGGTGGCAACCATCACCCTGGCCGCGGACGGCGGTGGGCAAGGGGCGGCGCAGGCGGATGGTGGCCACAGCAGCAACGCAGGTGGGCAGCATGCGTGCGCACGGCAAAACCCTTGTGGTTCACGCCGCACGTACGGTGCACACCCGGCCTCTATGCACTGCGGTTAGCTGCGACCGATGTGCGACGGTGGGAGGCTCTGAGGCGGTCGACGGAGTGCAGTGGGTGAGGCGAGAGGCAGCCAACAGACGGTGGGTAGACGGCGCAGGGTGCGTACTCACGGTGGAACCCTAAATTCTATGCGTGCGTGGCCTCCCCGCGCGCCTGAGCAGTCACGATAATGCTCTCTTTCTGTCTGCAGACGACAGTGATGGCAGCTTGGTTCGGGGGTTCGTGCAGCACGACAGACGGTGGCCAGTGGTGGCACTGAACCGCGCAGACAATTTCTAGGGTCCGCACGCGTTGCATGCGTAGGCTGAGCCCCACATCCCTTTCGCGACTTTACTCCCCCTCTGGAAAACTGCAACTGGCGAGTGACGGTAGCAGAGGGTGACCGGCAGTGGGCGATGCTCGTGGAAGACTGAGGGTGGTTGCAGATAGGCAGGCAACGGTGGTGGAAGCCGGTGGCGCGAGCTACAGGTGCACGAGCTTCTCACGCGCCTGTTGCGCGATTCTGAAAAAATTCTTCGCGGCGGCAGCTAGTCGGCGGTGGTGGTGGTCAGTCAGGCCATGTGCACGCGGGCCTCGGGCTCAAGGTGTGTGCATGGGCCCAGTTGTCATATTTTGTGATGAATCAAATCTTGGAGGCCCAACTTTTCAAAAAATTAAATTCAGATCACAGTCCAAGTAGTGGGAGCCCAGTCAAAGATCTGTATAATAAATCCAAATCGTAATAGATAGGATTTATTTCTTTTTTTGTATCATGAGGCCACGAGGACATGTTTATTTGTTTTATTATCTGTTCTCGCATGATATACGTGTTTTAATTAATTGCGTAGCATCCAAACGTGTTGTAGATAATAGGGAGCACGTTTAATGCTTATTATTTACTGGTTTAAAGCATGCTTATGTGATTTAGTTTATGGGGTTAAATTATGGCTATAAATTCGGTGTTCATGCATGGCATGATGGAATTTTAGCAATGTTATAATTCATAGCAACATAAAATAATCTGTTGGAAATTAAACCTTATGAGTGAAAATTACTAGGTTGTTTAATTTCATAAAGACCTCCACAAATCAATCTCTTATTAGAAGTGAATAATTTAATAAGTAAACGTATACTTGTGTAGCTTGCTTATTTTATAATTCAGAATTTCTAATAGGCGAGATTTCTTAAAACAAACATTTAATTCGTGTGAGAAGTGGGATCATGCATAAACATCTACATGTGCAGCTTGCGTATTTGATCTTTTACATGTTCTCTAAGATTGAATTAAATGAGACAACCTATTTATAAGGGATCATTCGTCATGGACCTGGTGTGTGTATGACAAATTGATCTTTATATGGGAAGGTTGGCCTTAGTGGTATGCTAGCTTAGTTATTATCCTGAGTATAACTCATTTGTGATGTTCTTGCTCAGTAGGTTAATATGGTCTTGGTTAGTCTCCAATTATTAATTCCATTTGTCTAAGGAAATTGACATGGATTTGAATTAAAGGACTAGAAGTGAAAGATGCAATCTAGTCAAGTGTTTTGTTGTAAACGTCCACATGTGTGGCTGGTAATAGAAACTACTTGCGCAAATTGGAGGAAATATTTTATTGATTTATCATAAGGTTGCAATATTTATATGTTTCAAAAGTTTGTGATTATGTTTTAATTTCTACTTTAACTTATCATTTTCAGACATGTCTATACCAAATGTGATCAATATCTTAGCACAAAACCAATTAATTGGTCCCAACTTCCAAGAATGGAAACACAACTTGGATACATCCTTGTTGCAGAGGAACATAAGTTCGTCCTTGAAGAATGATGACCAGCGACTCCCACTGCTGAATCGACTGTTGAGCAAGTGAGTAACTATAACAAGTAGCTCAAGTCTAATAATATAGTGAAATGCTATATGATGACTACTATGTCCAAAGTGTTACAGCAGCAACATCATTCATATGATAATGCATGTGACATCATGGACAGTCTCGCAGAGACCTATGGTGAGTTGGACCGAGCTGTCAGATATAATCTCATGAGGGAAATTGTGGGAAAGAAAATGTCTGATGGTAGCTCAGTCAGAAAGCACGTGGTCAGCATGACTCATCTTATAGATGAGCTCAAGTTGCATGGAGGTGGTATTGATGCGGAAGCACGGGTCGATATCATTCTTAACACTCTTCCAAAGTCCTTTGATAACTTCATGCTGAACGTTGTCATGAACAAGAAAGAGTATACTCTTAATGAGTTGCTCAATGACTTGATGGCAGCGAAATCAGTCATGCTTCCAGAAAAAGTTGTTTTGGCTACTTCTGGAAAACACTCTGTTACTTTGGCTGGCAAAAAGTGCAAAAGAATGTTTAAGAAGAAAGACAAAGGTACAACTACTGAGAAGAAGTCTAAAAGGATACCAGGCGTAGCTACGAAGAAGGACAAGTGTTTCAGATGCGGCAAAGCTACTCATTGGAAGAAAGATTGTCAAGTCAAAAAGACAGGACAAGGTACATCATGTGCATTTATAACGGAAACATGTTTAGCATCAGTTTCTACCTATTCGTGGGTAGTGGATACTGGAGCTACTGATCATGTTTATTATACTTGGCAGGGGTTCGTACCAACAAGGCAGCTGGAACATTACGAGATTTCCATCTTAATGGGCAGCGGAGAGCAAGTCTCTGCAATAGCCATTGTAGAATTTACTTTATACTTTGAAAACAGTTTTTTGTTTTAAGAGATGTTTTAATGTGTCGGTATTTTGGCGGAACTTAATTTCAGTTTCCAAGTTATTTAATGATGGATTTCAGTTATTTTAGATTGTGATGTCTCTATCATTGGTAATAACGGGGTGATCTGTCAAGGCAAACTGATTAACTCTCTTTATATCATAGACTGTTTGCATAAACCTTCCAATAATAATAATAATCATTTAAAGAGAAAGTTTTCTTCTGATCGAACATATCTCTGGCACATAAGACTAGGTTACATCAGACTAAAGAGGATCAAGAGGCTGGCGGCTGATGGTTTCTTGGATTTATTCCTGGTGGTACCTCATCAAGTCTGTGAATCCTGTATAGAGGGAAAGATGACGACCATGCCTTTTAAGGCATGTCAGTCTTGAGCAGAGGATATGTTAGAACTAACCCACTCTGACTTATGTGGACCAATGTCCACGCAAGCTCGTAGATGTTATGAGTACTTCGTTACATTCATTGACGATTACTCAAGGTTTGGATATATCTATTTGCTTCACTACAAGTCAGAATGCTTTGAGAAATTTGAAGAATTCAAAGCAGAAGTAGAGAAGAAGCTAGGAAAGACTATCAAGACACTACGATCGGATCGTGATGGTGAATACCTCAGCAACGAGTTCTTGCAATACCTATCAGACAATGGGATTGCATCCCAATGGACTGCACCAGGAACCCCACAACAAAATGGTGTAGCAGAAAGAAGAAATAGAACTCTTTTGGAAACGGTTAGGTCAATGATGAGTTATGCAAGCTTGCCATTTTCGTTTCGGGGATATGCCTTGAAAACAACTGTGCATTTGCTTAACCTGGTACCTTCTTAATAAAATCTAAAAACGCCTTTAGAGCTCTGGTATGGGCGAAAACCCAGTTTAACCAGAATGAGGCTTTGGGGTTGTCCAGCATATGTGCTGACTAAGGAACCTGATAAGTTAGAAAGTAGGGGTAAGTTGATGTTGTTTGTAGGATATCCCACGAAAATGAAAGGTGGTTACTTTTATTTTCCTAAGAATCAGAAGGTCGTTTTCAGTACCAATGCGAGATTCTTGGAGGATGAATATGTAAGAAACCACAGATTTAAGAGTGAAATCATTCTCCACGAGCTTGGAGATGAAGAAGCGATTTCATCAGGAAAACCCAGTGTACTGGTAGATTCACCTAGAACCGGTGATGGACTACCAACACACCCATCAATGCAAGGCATGAGACCATTGAGAACTGTGCCAACTACTGACAAGGCTCAGATGCCTCGTCGCATTGGGAGGGTTGTTCAGCAATCAGAAAGGTACATGTTCATGGGAGAGTCTTTTGACTTGATCCCGAAAAATTGACTAGATGATACCGACCCATGGACATACGATGAGGTGGTATCTGATAAAGATGCGGACAAATGGCGGGTCGCTATGGATCTCGAAATAGAATCCTTAATGGCTATGAATGTATACTAGAAAACTAACTGCCAGATGGCTATCGAGCTATAGGCTGTAAATGGGTATACAAGAGAAAGAAAGGAGCGAATGGGGAAATTACGGCTCATAAAGCAAGGTTGGTGGTGAAGGGTTATAGTCAAAAAGAGGATATAGACTATGATGAAACCTTCTCACCAGTAGCCATGCTTAAGTCCATTCGGATAATCCTTGCCATAGAAACACATATGGACCTAGAGATCTGGCAAATGGATGTCAAAACTGCATTTTTGAACGAGTACCTTGAAGAAGGTCGTGATATCTATATGGAACAGCCAGGAGGATATGTGCAGAAGGGCAAAGAACATTTGGTCTGGAAGCTCAAGAAGTCTTTATACGGACTCAAGCAAGCTTTACGGTCATGGAACTTATGTTTTGATGAAGTGATTAAGTCTTATGGATTTTTACAATGCTCAAACAAGAGTTATGTGTACCATTTGTGTGTCAGTGGAAGCGTGATGTTCTTTGCACTTTATGTAGATGATATTCTCCAAATTGGCAACAATGTGGGGGTACTGTCGGACATAAAGGGGTGGTTATCCGAATAGCTTCATATGAAGAATCTTGGAAATGCAGGGTACATCCTTGAGATAAGAGTCTTGCGTGATCGCAAGAAAAAGATGTTAGCATTACCACAAGCTTCATATGTGGATACTTTGGTTGCCCGTTTTAGCATGCAAACTGCCAAGAAGGGTCTGTTACCCTTCAAGCATGGTGTACATCTTTCTAAGGAACACTGTCCCAAGACATAAAAGGAGAAAGATGGGATGAGTAAGGTGCCGTATGTATTGGCCGTTGGAAGTCTCATGTATTCAATGCTATGTACGAGGCTAGATATTTGTTTCGTCGTTGGCATGGTAGCAAGATACTAGTCTAACCCTGGACAGGCGCATTGGACCGCGGTAAAGCACATTCTCAAATACCTGAAAAGGACTAGAGACTATTGTCTCGTATATCAGTGCTAAGAGTTGTGCCCTATGGATTATACGGATTTAGATTTCCACGTAGACCAGGATGTAAAGAAGTCCACCTCTGGTTATGTGTTTACATTGGGAGGTGGGGCCATATCATGGAGGAGTGCAAAGCAGAGATGCATTGCGGACTCCACCATGGAAGCAGAATATGTGGTAGTTTTTGAAGCTTCAAAAGAAGCAGTATGGTTTCGAAACATCCTTCTGGAGTTGGACGTGATTCCTAAATTGCCCATGTAATTCCCCGTATTTTCCAACCTTTCGATTAAATAAGATTCAATGCAAATGTCGCTACAATCATTATTATAATTATTATCATCGAGCGACTTCTCTACGACATTCGATTTCAGCCACGGGAACGAATAAAGAAATTCCATATAATTAAATCATGTATGACGACGTATGAATTATCGGAATAATTTATTCATCTCGATAATAATTATTTTTCGCTGAAGCGATGCGATTGGGCTGAATGAATTAATTAAGCACAGCCTTTTATTTAATTAGAGAATTGGGCTAAGAAGATTTTATTTAATTCAAATATGTTGGGTCAAATAAATAGAAGCCCACATGATAATAAATAAAATAGCCCAACTAATTAATTAAGCGAGCCCACATCTATTTTCAGATTTAATTCATAATTATTGAGATAATTATCGAGATGAGAAATATAGTCCGGAAAATATTTATATTATTATCGGCAAATTATATTATATAAGTATTACTTCCAAGGCAAATTCAAGAATTTATTTTATTAAATTGGATAAGAATATAAAATAATGAAAAGAGCATAAGAGATTCAAAATGAGCTAGGAAAAAATGAGTGGTTAATATATATGAGGAGATGAGGTGGATGAAGTTAGATCGTGGGTTGAGATTTATTGAGAGTAATTAACTCGGTTTATTTTAAGTCACTTGGCCAAATTTTCCTACCCCTCAGAAAAATCCTACGTTACAACCTATTGAAAGTCCTGTTTGATTCTAGACTTGTGAGCACATTCTAGCAGTGGAGATATTAGAAAATTTGCAAGCCTATGGTATAAATTCTTCATACATGTTTTTGTGTGCTTTCATCTTAACCTTAAACACTTGAGAGTTGAGCGATACACTTCATGTTAGTTCTTCCACTGTTAATGGATTTTCTGTCTCTTTCAAACTGCTTGTGGATAGTGGATTTTTAACCCTTGTCTGTGATGAATCTTGTGAGGCATTGCACTTTAATTACAAGACCTTTTGATATTTTTTTTACCTATTGATTGAGGACAATCAAACGTTCAAGTTTGGGGGGTTTGATAAGTTCATTATATTACTCACTTATCTATATTATTTTCTACTATTTTATGTAGTTTTGTTGAGTTTATCTATATATTTTATGCATGAGTCTATACTAGGTGGTGTTATGCTTGTCATTGTGCATTTTTACAGGTTTTAGGCCTAATTTCAATGGAAACTCGTATCGAAAGCAGTTGATGTGAAAGGAAGCACTCACGAGTTCCTCTACACAAGGAATACAAGCTAATGGAGCATGGCAATAGATAGATCTTTGAGTCAGCTTTCGAATGCAACTGGAATCGGGTCAATCGGAGTTCAGGAGCGAAAGTTATGGCCAAAACCGTGAGACCGCGCAGAAGGAGCGAGAAAGTGAAGGCTCGGTTTCGACCGACGTGGAAGCCACTTCGATCGACGTGGACAATGCACGTCGACCAATGCCAAGCCACTTCGATTGATGCGCGACCCAAATTGGTGAAAATTCAATTAAATTCGAATTATATCATATCTTTAGCCCTAGACTTGATAACATACACATCCACTCCAATAAATAGCCTTGTAATTTCGAGTTTTATGTATTTTTTTTATCATTCATCATTCAGCATCTTTTCTTCCAGCATTCAAGAGACGAAGTACCTTATTGTTTTTGTAAGTTCTTTTCTTTCAAGGTAATAATATTTGATATTTTGGATTTCTATCTGCGATGAGTGGCTAGAAACCCTAACGGGTTCTAGGGCGATGAATAATTAGTCTTAAATGCATGTTTAATTGATTAAGATGAATTGCATGGGAATTCCTGTTTTAATTATTAGAATCTAGAATTGAATTAAGATCGAAAGATAAATATAATTCTAAGTTTATAGTTATTAATTGAAAGACCGAGAAGAGAAAATTAGTAAAAAATAAAAGGAATTTGAATACAATTAAAATATCTGTCCTAGGGGAAGATAATAATTGTCGGGATTAATCTGTGGAATTATGAAAGGTTGATTATTACTGTGTTATTGAGGCCGACAAAGCACACACATTCACATAATAGTGACCTAGGCTATAATTTTTTGACCTAGAAGTTATAGTATTTTTATGATTTCCCACCAATGCAAGTTAATCAATGTACATGTATTCGGATTGATTGTTCGCCTTAGAGTCTGTGTCTTTAAATTTTGCTTTCAAAACTCTTTAAATTTTCGTACTGTCATCTTTACTTTTCAAATCAAAACCCCAATTTTCTGTTTACTCAAACAATGGATCTTAGGATTATAGCAAGTACATAATGTAATTTCGTTACACAATTCCTCTAGGTTCGACTACCCCGGGGTATTTTATTAATTTATTTGCCACTGCTCTGCAATTTATCTGTAGAAATTACAGTGATCAAATTGGCGTTGTTGCCGGGGAGTTGTTCTGCAATTTTAATTCACGTGCGTGTGTGTGTTTTTATTTTCGGCTTCGATCGACGCCTGCTCGCATCGATTGACATCAAGATCCTCCGTGCATTGATCGCCACCCACCCGTGTTGGTCGACATTGCACTGATTTCTGTGCTATTTTCCTTTCAGGTGGTGCATGAACACTAGATCTCAAGGCAAACCACTTGAAGCTTTCGACCCAGTGATAGAAGCATCTCATCGGAAGAAGAATTGGAAGAAAAAAATGGAGCCACTGATAAATCAAAACCCACAAGAGGTTGACCCGGATTTGCCTCTTTTGGAGGATACGGATGCACAGCTTATAGCGGGGGATACTTTAGCCCTTATTCAAGAGATGCACCAGATGCGCGAGGCGGTTCGTCAGCTGAGAGAAGAAAGGGATACTGAGAGAGAAAGGCTGCACGAAGAAGGTAGTTAGAGCAAGAAAAAGAGAGACTGCACCTGGATGACTCGGATGATGAGGATCCGAATGTGATGGGGAGGAAGTACAAGCCGCAGCTCGGCAATGAGGGATTCAATATTGTCATCAATGCCAATAATTTTGAACTCAAAACCGGGCTGATTCAGATGGTTCAACAGAACCAGTTTGGCGGAAGAGCTGTGGAGGACCCATATACGCACCTCCGGATATTTGTGGAGGTGTGTGACACCATCAAACAAAATGGAGTCGGGCAGCATGTGATTCGATTGAGGCTGTTCCCTTTCTCACTGGGGGATGAAACCCGATCTTGGCTTACCAGACTGGACTGCAGTAGGATCCGGACTTGGGAGGAATTGAGAGCCGAATTCCTCTCAAACTTCTTCCCACCCTCTGTCATCATTCAGAGGAAGATGGAAATTCTACAATTCCATCGGAGGGTGGATGAGTCACTGTTTGAGGCTCACAGCAGGTTCAATGAGCTGCTGAGGAGCTGCCCCGGTCATGGAGTCGATGCAGAGGAGCAGGCTCACATCTTCTACCGGGGGATGAACGAGAGGACTCAAGAGTCCATTGACAATGCTACTGGGGGGTCCATCATGAGCAAATCTGCAGAGAAAGCATTGAAGCTTTTCAAGAAGATGGCGCTCCACACTAAAAAATGGGCGAAACTTCGGCGAATTCGGCAGATCCCACCCCGCCTATGCCATTCCCTCAGCGGTTCGCGAAGCAGAAGGAGGACTCCAAGTACTCAAGGTTTGTGGAGAACCTGAGGAAGGTAAACATCAACATCCCGCTAATCGAAGCACATAAAGAAATCTCGGGGTACATGAAATACCTTCGGAAGCTGATGAGCGGAAAGAAATAGTTCGTGGAGAACGAGACTGTGAAGATCCACAAACAGTGCAGCCTGCTACTGCAAAAGCAGGTGCCCATCAAGAGAAGCGATCCTGGATGCTTCTCTATATCGATAGAGATCGGGAGATGCACGTTTGAGAGAGTACTGTGCAATACTGGGGCCAGTATCAATCTGATGTAGTACTCCATTTACAAGCGACTCAACATCGGAGATATGAGGGCCACGACTATCACTCTGCAGATGGTGGACCGCTCTGTATCGCGCCCGAAAGGTATACTAGAGGATGTGCTCATTCGTGTGGGCCATCTCATCTTACCTGCAGATTTCATGGTGCACGAGATGAAGGAAGACGAGAACATGCCCATGATCTTGGGGCATGAGTTTCTCGACACCATCACCGATCTCATTGACTGTCGAGGTGGCGAGATCACACTCTGGGCCAACGATGAGAAGATCACTTTTGTGATTGACAAGAGTAAGAAGAAGACGGAGTGCAATCGGATCTCCACCATTGAAGATGATGATGAGTCCGAGGAGGAAGAAGATGTTGTAATTGAGTGGGAGTGCCGAAACGAAGGGGTGAAATTGTCAACTAAGCCGCTTCCTTCCAAGCTCACCACCATTATCAAGGACTGCAAGGTATACTTGATGGACGCCAGAGGTCGGTGAGTCTGGACCCGACCCCCTTGGTATTGATCTGAGGTATCGTCGAGCTACGACGTTAAATAAAGCACTTGTTGGGAGCATAAAAAAAAGGAGGATTTCTCAACTTCGATCGACGCATCATGGCATCGATCGAAATCGAGATGGTGGCGTGATGCACTTTGACCCACGCAAGGGTCGACTTAGAAGGCTTCACGTCGACCAACGCGAGCTCGGGTCGGTCGACACAAACTGCCAAACGCTGATAATTCAAGCTGCGCGAGTTCGAAGCCTCCTCCTTTTGTCTGATTCTCAAACTTTTTCCCACTCTTTGAGTTTGAAATAAGTTTGGGGGGATGTGGACAAAAAGATGGAATATTCTATCTTTTATTATGCTTTCAGTATTTAAATTTTGCCTAGATTTTTTTTTTAATTTTATTCTATTTTATGGGGAAAATTTTGAGCTTTGAGATAACCTGAATAAGAAATGAGATTAGAATCGATTGAGGGCTGAGTTTGAATTAACTGGAATGTGGTTAGATTCCCATGAATGTAGAATACCGCATGATAGGATTAATTTGAAACTTATACTTGCATGCTGATTGAGCTGATTTGAAGTTAACTGTGGAAGAAATTTTTTTTTAAAACCCTTGTGTGAGAAATTTGAGCCTTAATTCATTTGATGTGAGATTCTCATGTGTGTTTTAATTTCTCTAGAACTTGCTTAATTTATGTGTTGAGACTGTATAGTGTGCACAAGTTTAGGAAATTCCATTAGGCCATCTTTGTTAACCCAATATCCTAAACACTGTCCCTCAACAAGTAAAAAATTTTCCCTAGTTAGCCACTTTGAGCCTTTACAATTTTTCTTTCCTTGTCTATGAGTATAAAAAAAGTATTATCTCACTCGTGTCTTGAGTTGTGGTATCTATGGGTAGATTGGTGAATTGGAGATAAGTAATATCAAATTAGTGGTTGATAAAAGATGTGTGAAAGAGAAGCTCAAATACAATTAGAATTCTCATAAGCTCTCTGAAAAGAAAAGAATATAAAATAATGAAAAGAGCATAAGAGATTCAAAATGAGCTAGAAAAAAATGAGTGGTTAATATATATGAGGAGATGAGGTGGATGAAGTTAGATGGTGGGTTGAGATTTATTGAGAGTAATTAACTCAGTTTATTTTTAGTCACTTGGACAAATTTTCCTACCCCTCAGAAAAAGCCTACGTCACAACCTATTGAAAGTCCTATTTGATTCTAGACTTGTGTGCACATTCTAGCAGTGGAGATATTAGAAAATTTGCAAGTCTATGGTAGAAATTCATTCATACATGTTTTTTAGTGCTTTCATCTTTACCTTAAACTCTTGAGAGTTGAGCGATACACTTCCTGTGAGTTCTTCCACTGTGAATGGATTTTCTATCTCTTTCAAACTGTTTGTGGATAGAGGATTTTTAACCCTTGACTGTGATGAATCTTGTGAGGCATTTCACTTTAATTACAAGACCTTTTGATTTCTTTCTTCCCTATTGATTGAGGACAAACAAACGTTCAAGCTTGGGGGGTTTGATAAGTTCATTATATTACACACTTATCTATATTATTTTCAACTATTTTATGTACTTTTGTTGAGTTTAACTATATATTTTATGCATGAGTCTATACTAGGTGGTTTTATGCTTGTCATTGTGCATTTTTACAGGTTTTAGGCCTAATTTCAATGGAAACTCGTATCGAAAGCAGTTGATGTGAAAGGAAGCACTCACGAGTTCCTCTACACAAGGAATACAAGCTAATGGAGCATATCAAATGATAGATCTTTGAGTCAGCTTTCCAATGCAACTGGAATTGGGTCAATCGGAGTTCGGAAGCGAAAGTTATGGCCAAAATCGTGAGACTACGCAGAAGGGGAGAGAAAGTGAAGGCTCGATTTCGACCGACGTGGAAGCCACTTCGATCGACGTGGACAACGCGCGTTGACCGATGCCAAGCCACTTCGATCGACGCGCGACCCAAATTGGTGAAAATTCAATTAAATTCAAATTATATCATATCTTTAGCCCTAGACTTGATAAGATACACATCCACTCCTATAAATAGCCTTGTAATTTCGAGTTTTATGTATCTTTTTTATCATTCATCACTAGTATTTTACCCATGCGTTGCACGGAGTTTATTTTATTTTATTTAATTACTATTATTTTCACATTTCAACTTTTTTATAATTTATTGTATTTGATACAAATAAATATTAATAAGCGTTGTATGTAATCACAACAATAAACTTAATTATTCTAAACATATATATAAACACAATAATGGAAAAAAGCTTACACTACAAATTCTGAAAGACTTCTTTAAATACAACATTAGGAGTAGATGTCTCCTCAAGATCATTAGAGTTATTAATTAAAATTTTAAGACCACTACGACATGTAGCTCGAGAAATACCAACATATAATTGACCATGACTGAAAATGGTATTCTTCAAAAATAGGCCGACACGTTTCAATGATTGACCTTGACTTTTATTAATTGTCATTGCATACGAAATCATCAACGGAAATTGTCTTCGTTGAAACTTGAATGGCAATCTTGGATCTGATGGTGTCAATGACAACCTCGGGATTAGTATCTTGTTTCCGGGGACAGGAAGCTCATATATTCTTATCAAACATAACTTGATTGCACATTTTAATTTCATCTTCGTTGGATGAAGATCTTTGATTTGGCACCACATTGATGACATTTTTGCACTGTTGGAATCCATTGAAACTTGTAAGTATTTGCAATGAATGAGTTAATATGCATTTAAGGAAAATTTTAAACAATAGCAAACAAAGCTGAATAAAGCTGGAATATAAAGGAAAATGCTTACAAATAATTTTGAGCTTCAAGTTCGTTTACATGGAATTAGAGGCTTTTCATATATATATATATAGAAGTGAGAGTTAAAGTAAGAAGGTAAATTTACTAAGTAAAAAAATATTTTTAAAATTATAATTTGAAAATTTTTAAATTTTAAAACTTTTATCTTGAGCGCCATTTTGAAAATTTTATTTGTAAGCGCCATTTCTTTGAGCAGGTTTTTAGAGTTAAATTTTGAGCGCCATTTATTTTCTTTTTGGTCGGTTGAAATGTTTGAAATTTAAATCGATAATTGTTTTTTTGAATTTTAGGATTTCGAGATTTTTTATTGGTGGCGCCATATCTTTGAGCAGAGTTTGTGTCGGAAATTGTGTAAAATTTTGGAAATTGTGCTGTGTTTTCAAAAAGTGACTTTTCAAAAAAATTTGAATTTTAAGCTTGGGACAGAGTTTTTGGGCTGTAAAATTTTCAAAAATTGGAAATTGTGTTGTGTTTTCAAAAAGTTACTTTTCCAAAAAATTTGAATTTATTATCGGGCTGACAGAGTTTTTGGGCCAGCCAAGAGGGAAAGTTACAACATGAAAATATAATTTTTTTTCCTTTGCATGTGCATGATTTTTTGGCGGTTTTTTTGGGCGTGCTTTTGGGCATATGAACAGTATTTCTCGTTTTCATTTTAGTATTATAGATAGATTCAGCATCTTTTCTTCCAGCATTCAAGAGACGAAGTACTTTATTGTTTTTGTAAGTTCTTTTCTTTCAAGTTAATAATATGTTTTGTTTTGGATTTCTATCTGCGATGAGTGGCTAGAAACCCTAACGGGTTTTAGGGCGATGAATAATTAGTATTAAATGCATGTTTAATTGATTAACATGAATTGCATGGTTTTGAATTCCTATTTTAATTATTAGAATCAAGAATTGAATTAAGATCGAAAGATAAAATTAATTTTAGGTTTATAGTTATTAATTGAAAGATCGAGAGGAGAAAATTAGTAACAGGAAAAGGAATTTGAATACAATTAAAATATCTTTCCTAGGGGAAGATAATAATTGTAGGGATTAATGTGTGGAATTATGAAAGGTTGATTATTACTGTGTTATTGAGGCCGACAAAGCACACACATTCACATAATAGTAACCTAAGCTATAATTGTCTGACCTAGAAGTTATAGTATTTTTATGATTTCCCACCAATGCAAGTTAATCAATGTACATGTATTCTGATTGATTGTTCGCCCTAGAGTCTGTGTCTTTAAATTTTTCTTTCAAAACTCATTAAATTTTCGTACTGTCATCTTTACTTTTCAAATCAAAACCCCAATTTTCTGTTTACTCAAACAATAGATCTTAGGATTATAGCTAGTACATAAAGTAATTTCGTTACACAATTCCTCTGGGTTCGACTACCCCTGAGTATTTTATAAATTTATTTTTCACTGTTTTGCAATTTATCTGTAGAAATTACAGTGATCAGAGACCATGGTTTATAATTGTCTCAAATAAACCTATGGTAATATGATTACCCTAGCACCTATTTTGTCACTTTACCTACAAGGGCTTTCTAGAAGGACTTTGTTACAAAGGAAATTTGAATTATTTAAGGGCAAATGGGGAAAGCCTTTATGTGATCATTGCAAAATTTCAATCAAGTCATGCAAAACTAATAACACACTCCATCTCCTTATTTCTCCTCACCAAAAATCGATTTCCCCCCCCCCCCCTCATGCAACATTTTTATTTTATTTTATCTCTCTTAAATCACTTCACCACCTTCACCATCATCTTCTCCGAAAAAAAAACTCTTCTCTCTACACCATTGAAACACCTTGCAAAAACAGCCTTTGAACCTTCAAAAACCCACCCTTCTCTTACTCAAATAGCCACCATTTTTATAGAAAGTTTACCCTCTCGATCTCCTCTACGCAATGACGTAAAAAGCCTTATGATCGGAGAACATTGGTTTTAAACACGAAGTGGAATCAAGCTTCAAGTTGAAGAATCGTGATCGCCATGAGGAGGGGAGTACGAATACGTGGAGATTTAAGCTTGGCAACGTCGGGAGCAACTCAAAAATTTGAAGCACCAATTTTTGAAATTATCTCCATCCAAGTAGATGATTTCTACACTCCCTATGACCTCCTTATTATGAATATATGATTGCATGTAGGATCAAGAGGTCACAATTAAAATTTCATGGGAAATGGTTGAGATTTGCATAACTTAGGCTAGACTCAATATATGTTGATTGTTGTTGAGTATAGAACCTATGTGACGGATTGCATGTTTAATCTAGCCTAGAAGTTATGTTCTTACATGTTTAGAGATGATTTGCAAGCATGGACGAAGCTGAAATTGAGATATATGAAGCTTGGGAATGATTTAATAGCATGTATGTTGAAAGAATTAAGTGTTGGTGAATTTCGGGAAGTGTCCTGTTTTGAACAGAGACTCAAATCGAACTCGGCCATGTTTATGATGATTGGACTGGATTGAATTTACTACTGTATAAACTAGTTCGAGTTAGTGTTGGTCCCCTATCAGAGTGTTTATATATGCAGCGGAAGTATTAATAATGTCTTGCACTTATATTGCTAAGGTCTCGACTTAGCAAGTGTTTATCAAATGTGTTTAAGCTCGAATATTTGTTAGTTTAATTGCAGAATATACTACAACACTTGATGTGTTGAGTTTCAAATATGTGCACACATAATATAACGAAATCAAGCGGTAAAGGACACAAGGATTTATAGTGGTTCGAACAACTGTTCTACATCCACTATTCAGTTCTCCGACTGAAAATTCACTATTTAATTGATTACAAGGTCAGGCTTGATCTCTAACGTTAAGCTGCTCCTCCATCTGGTCAGCACGCACCTTCAAGCACCTCAGTCTTCTATCTTCACCTTGTCGCTCCTTGGAGTGAGGACAAACCACCCTTCTCTTTAGACGTCGACTGTTGGGAGTTTTATAGTTCTTCCCAGAACCTATCCTTGTGTTTGGTGATTGCCCGTGATAATTACGCTTGCACAACAAGGGACTGCTAGATTCTTTCTGGAATAGAAAGAATCCCAATATTAACCTTAGAAGTTATACTTCAGAGGTCTCGAGCTTCAAGTATGAAAACTTGTGAAAAAGCTTCAATCAAGTACAAGCTCAAATGAGTTCGTGTGAGTATGAGAGTATCAGGATCTTCTCTTGTTATCTTTTATAATGGAAATTTGCGAACCTTTGAATCTTTTTTGGATGACACCAATTTATAGGTGAAGATTCAAATGAATATTAGAATCTTATCCGTTAGACTCAAAGGGATTGCTCGCCAATCGCTATTCTTCCTTTTTTCTGCAGCGCACAGTGACTCTTCAAGTCTCCTTCGTCTCTGATTGGTGTAGCTCATATTTGTAGCCGTCTTTGTCAGAACGGATCTTTTAGTTCGAACTGGAAACCTTCTTTGTGTCTATTGATCTTTTACTTGTATTATCTTGATTGCTGTTGAGTGTTTGTTAGCAGTTGATATACAGCTGACATCTCAGCAGGCTCGCTATGACCTCGCAACATGCTTGCGTTATACCTTCAGCATTCTCTTTAGTGCGTTCATCATTCCTTCGTGTTTGATATCATTTGCTAGCTTCTTCAGCAATCTTCAGGTCTGCTGATTCCTTCAACATTCTGATTCTTCTTTTCTAGTTCTATTACAACTCGAGTATATATGTGTTGGGAAAATATTCCTGAATTCTCCTTAGGATCACTTTGTAAAAGGTTTTTTTGGATCAAACCTTAGTAGACGGTCGATCATTGCTGAACATTAGCATAGCTTAGCAACTCTTGTAATGTCCTGTATAGGGTAAATATTGAGTTGTAATAGTATAGGTTGCTGGAGGCACTCTCAGCAGACATCAGAGAATGCTAAGAAGGAAGATAGCTAGCAATAGCAGAATGCTGAGGAGTCAGCATTCGCTAACACATCACAGATTGCTAAGGGCGTTAGCGATCCAAAGTCAAAGGTAGCAAAAGAGCATTTGCTGCGCAGACAAACATCTAGTATGCTGAAATGTATCAAGCAGCCCGTGTTAGAAAAGCTCAGCAAAGCAAATGTCAACGACTGCTACACCGATACTCTGACCAACACGCGAAGACTAGACTTGTCAGAAGTATGTCGGAAAAGCCTGTGTGGAGACAGAAAAGTTGGTAAAAAGCTACCTGCAATTAAATGAAAGATCCGTTATGTCTGAACGGAAATGCCGACTTGAGTTTCGAGTTTCCTACTATAAAAGGAAAGTCGAAGAAAGTTGCAGGAGCTGCTCACACTCTTACAAAAATATATTTGAAAGATTCCAAAAAGGCAAAGAGCAGTTCAGTTGAAAAGCATATCACATAGACATCGAAAAGCCTTCAACATCTTGAGTGTCTCATTGTTCGTCTGACACTCATCAGAGAGATTCTTGAATTGATTCAAGAATCTTCAATCATTTGGATTGCTTTCTCTATAGAAAGAATCCAACAGTCAATTTCTCGTAAAGGAATTGATTAAGACAGGCACTAAAGCTGGAAAAGAAGAACAGTTCGGGAGGAACTTTAAACTCTTCCAAAAGTGGTAAAAGCGAATTTTACGAAGGTGCGCCCTTGACTCAGCCAGAGCCACGCTTGAGAAGTGCAGAGTATCGGAAGATAGCCGTGAAGTAGCCAAACCTTGTGACGGTCGCCTGCTTTACTCGAAAGGCAACTCTTTGTACACCGTATACTTTCTTAGTGAAACTCTTAGCGATACGGCTAAGGAGTGGACGTAGATCATTTGATCGAACCACTATAAATCTTGTGTTCTCTTGCTGATTACTGTTTTATTGCTTTCTGTACAACTGTGATTTAAAATCTAGCAACGGAGTTGCTAGTGTGTAACTGCAAGAAAGGAACGTAAGTTAACGTGAACAAACCGCAATTGAAAATAATTTAAATACAAGCATTCACTATATTATTCCGCTGCATTTCGTGTGTATACTTTATGTCTACCACGACGACTCTGATCTCGGGGACCAACAAGTGGTATCAGAGCAGGAGGTTGAAAAACCGACTGCTTCTGAGTCGATTAGGACCTAGATCCTTGTTTTCCTTGCGTGGCTTGTATCTGTGTCTTACATAGCTCAGGTAAAGGAGAAGATAATCAAAATGACGAACCATGCTTTTCCAAAATACAACAAGGATGGATTTGAAACCTGGAAGAAGAAGGACATGATCCAGTTGCAGAGCCTACATCCAGAAATGAGAGACATTCTCACGGTTGGTCCTATCGAGATCCTGAAGGTTAACACTGCACCACCTAGACCTGCCAATGGTCCACCCAGACCTGAGATGGTGAAGAAACCCTACGAGGAATGGACTCTTGAAGACAAAAAGAGAGGCCAGCTGGAATTTGTCGCCATGAAATTAATCATGGATTGTCTACCTCCCTTGATGTCTGACAAAGTTCTGGACTTTTACCCAGCAAAAGAAATGTGGGAATACGTATGTGATGTCTCTCAGGAGACAGAACAAATGAAGCGAAATAAGCTACAAGTAGTTGTGGACAAATACGAGTCCTTCGCTATGGTTCCTGGTGAAACCATTCAGCAAATGGAGGAGAGATTCAACGCTATCATCGGAGAACTCAAAAATGTTGGCAAGACATATGACAAAGGGGAAATGAATAACAAAATTATATCCAA
>JAPKLW010001118.1:146461-259410 GCA_026898455.1 Plectranthus barbatus
GAACTCAAAAATGTCGGCAAGACATATGACAAAGGGGAAATGAATAAAAAAATTATATCCAAGCTATACCCTGAAGTGATTGGTTTGTCAAGATGACAAGCCTGAGTGAAAAAGATCTTAACAATATGTCTACCGCTGAAGTTTTCTATCAGTTAAAGGCGCATGAATTCATTATTCAGTAGTCAAAGAAGAATGAAGCCGCTATAGTACATCCTAATGCAACGAGCACTGGAACTCAAGAAGACGTAGCATATTTTGTCAAAAAGGACGGAAACAAATGGAAATCTCCTAGGATACCGTTCTATAACCAGAAGAGAGCAACACCAACAACACCGACAAAAGAGACTTCTTCAACATCCAACTCAAATAGTGAAGAACAAAAGATAAACGAGTTAGAGGAGCAGATGAAGAAGATACAAAAAATGATTCTGGAAGCCAAGGCCGAAAAGGAAGAAAAGGCAACCTCGATGCAGCAGCCTACTGAGAAAAGAATAAGGACATGTTTTGAATGAAAATCTCCTGATCACCTGAAGCATGACTGTCCAAAGGTGAGTCCTGAAGAAAGAGAACACTTTCGACAAAGATTTGAAAGACGAGTTGTTCGAGCTGTGACAAAGGCGTTGCTGACACGGATAGAAGTCCCAGATATTCCTGACAATGAAGAGGAATATTACCCTACTGACGACGAAGAAGAAGCCTTGATGGTTTTCATGACAAGAATCGTTGAGGATGGTGAACCATCTGCTGATGCTGAACAACCTTTCGAATCGGCCCTAGCAGTCGATAATCAAGAGGTAACATCGAAAGATCACACTTCATGATCATCACACAAACTTGAATCGGAGGATTCCTTCTTGGATTCCGAGGAAGATTATCTTACCAAGCTCTCTTTAGAACTTTCAAAGGTATACACCTTGAAAAATGCTATCGTAGAAGATAACTCTTCACTCAAACAGAAAGTCATAGGTCTGACCGACGAAGTCGAAAGACTGAGGTCCGATTGTGAGAAATTGACAAGACTTAGAACTCATTTTTCTAATCTCTCTGAGAATTTCAAAATTCTTGAAAACGAAAATCTGATTTTGAAAAATAAAGCCAATGAGAAGTGTGTCTGCGCGTATATGACTAGTCAGGATATCTTGAATAACCTGATAAGCCAATAGAGACGTCATGGTGACTTATCTGGAATTGGGCACAACTGTCATGACAAAAATGAAACTTCGAGGCAAAAGAGAAATATCATCTTTGTTTCTGCCGGAAAAATATTTGGTAATGACAAAGAGAAGGATATATTAGTTGCTGAATCATCAAATGCTAGGACAGATGCTGAGCAGAATATCAAACAGTCTGCTGAACCCAAGCAGAGTGTCAAGCACTATGCTAGACCTCAGCAAAAGGTCAAGAAGCATGTGAGATTTCAGCAGAATACCACCAGAAATGCTGAACCACAACAAAGTTCTTATCATAAGTCTGCTGAGCAGAACTATTCAGCAAATTCAAGGACAAAGGCTGAGCATTATGTTTCAAATGCGAGGAAGCCAAAGCCTATCCTTACTCGGGGAAGACAAGTTGAATATCCTTCAGTGAAACCCCAATACCATCATTACACTCCACATAGAAGAAACATCTATGTTAGGCCTGAGTCCAGATACATGTATCACCACAGGACTATGAAGGCAAAGAAGCACAACACACAACCACATGCATACACACAACAAAAGGTTGAGAAGGTTGACAAAAAGAATCTCAAGGAGAAAACCTTGAAGATCACCAAAATGTGGGTTCTGAAAGGAACAATGACACAAGCTAATCCTTCAGGACCCAATGTGAAATGGGGACCTAAATTAACCTAAATGTTTTGCAGGATAAGGATTCATGTGCAAAGACATCAGGAATGTCAAATGAATGGATCCTAGAAAGTGGTTGTTCGGCACACATGACGGGAGACGAAGAACTATTTTCAGATATTCAAAAGTCATATAGCCCATCTGTAGTGTTCGGAAATAACAGTAAAGGCAGAGTACTCGACAGAGGATGTATAGAGCGCGATGGACTAAGGATCGTCAATGTTGCTCTCGTATCCAAGCTCAAGCATAATTTGCTAAGCATAAGTCAACTATGCAAAAACGGATACACAGTATCTTTCATTCATTTAGGTTGTTCTATAGCTGACAATGTAACAGGAGAAGTGAAACTTCGAGGAATCCAGAAAGGTCGTCTCTATGTAGTCGATTGGCAAAGTGGCCAACAACATTCATGCTTTTTAGCTCTGAGCAAAGAAGAAACCACATGGCTATGGCACAAAAAGTTAAATCATTTGAATTTCAAAACCATTAACCATATTGCAAGAAATGAGCTTGTTGCAGGTCTACCTGATGATATCACATTTCGTAAGGAAGGTGTATGCAAAGCATGTCAACAAGGAAAATAGACCAAAGCCTCGTTTCGCTCCAACCCAGAGAAGAATACCTCGAGCAGGATTCTTGAATTATTGCACATGGACCTATTTGGACCAGTCACTCCACCCATTGTAAGTAGAAAGATATATACTCTTGTGGTAGTTGATGACTATTCTAGGTACACATGAGTTCGTCTGCTTAAAACCAAAGACGAAGTTAAGATCATTCTACATGAGTTAATACTCAAGGAGCAAAATAGTAAAGAGGTTACTGTGAAGAGGATCCGATCTGACAATGGAAACGAATTTTGCAATGGAATCCTCATGGATTTCTGCGCGGAAGCTGGTATAAATCATGAAAAGTCCACTGCTAGGACTCCTCAGCAGAATGGTCTAGCAGAAAGGAGGAATCGGACGCTGAAAGAAGCAGTGCGATCTATGCTAGCCGACACTGACCTACCTGCTAAGTATTGGGGAGAAGAGGTGATGACAGCCTACTACACACAGAACAAAAGTTCCATTGCCGGCCAATTCAACAAGACTCCTTACAAAGTATATAACGGTCGTAAGCCTAATTTAGATTATCTACGTGGTTTTAGTGCGACATGTTATATCCATAACAACGGAAAGTCAAAACTTAACACTTTTTCACCTAAGTCGGATGAGGGTGTACTTCTGGGATATGGTCACCCCACTCACAAAGGTTATAGAGTGTTAAACAAGACTACTGGAATTGTGGAAATAACATGCAATGTTATTTTTTATGAATGTACTTTAGGGCGCAGAACAATAAAAGAGACGAAGGTTGATAATCATGAGACTAATGATGTCAATGGTCAATCGATTCTGAATTCTTTCTAAAATTTACAAATTGACCCGACTAAGTCTATGAATGATTTCAATCCAATCCAGACACACTCAATAGATGATCAAACTGTTGATCGGGCCAGTGATGCTAACGATCATGCTGAGCCAAATTCTAAAAGAAATATCTTTGAACTGCTTGATGACTCAGACGAGGAGATGTCAAACTCTCCACCTATTGCTGAAGGAGTAGGTGCTATTGAAGATCTTGGAAGAGGAGCTGCTGAGATACCAGCTGCTGAAGTACTTGCTGAAGAAGAAGCTCCTGAACATGAAGTTCCTATAACAGAAGCCCCTGTTGCTGAAGAACTTCTGGTTGCTGAAGAACACATTGATAATATTCCAGATACTGAAGATCAAACGAATGATGGAGAAAACGTCATTAATCGAGAAGGAGAAGGCAATACTGGAGAATCTATCAGACCAGCATGGCTGCGTGCTCACTCTCTAGTAGATGTTCTCGGAGATGTTAATGATCCTATTCTAACAAGACAAGGATCCACAATGTTTTCTTGCTACCTATCCAGTGAGGAATCAACTAAGGTTGAGGATGCTCTTCGCGATCCGAAATGGGTGAACGCTATGCAAGAGAAGCTTGCTGAATTCACTCGAAATCACGTATGGGATCTGGTAGATAGGCCAGAACATCAGAATGTTATTGGCACCAAATGGGTGTTTGATAAGCTCGCTTTTCTACTCTCTTATCACATTGTTTTTCCTTTCTTTTATGCATTTTAGTATATTTTCTTGAATAAACTGAGCATGAGTGTATATTAGAGGGTGTTACGCTTGTCATGGTGAGATTTCGCAGGTTTTAGGCCAAATCCAATGGAGAACCCGTACCGAAAGCAGCAGATGTTCAAAGAAACAGTCACTACTACTTCCACCGATGGAATCTGAGCTAATGGCGCATATCACTTGAAAGATCTTTGAGTTATATTTCCAACGCAACTAGAATCGGATCAATCGGAGTTCGGATGTGAAAGTTAAGGCCAAAACCGTGAGACTGCGCAGAAGGGTCAGAAGTCGAGAAACGGTCTCTGTCTCGCCCGAAATGAAAGCCATCTCGACCGAGACAGAAGCAACCATCTCGGCCGTGGCAGGGTTCATCTCGGCCGAGACGCGTGATTTTTCAGCACAAAATCGTACGCAGCTAAAGATTTGGAAGGAAAAGATATTATATCAAGATTGTGACGAATTTTGGAGCCAAGATACCATCCAAGGCCTCAACCCTACTTCTATATAAACTCATAATTAGCTCAGAATTGAGGAGCACTTTTTTAGCTTTTGAATTATCCTTCTGTTTTTCTTCAGTTTCCTTTATTTTCTGTTTTCTTTAAGTTTTGTTAGAATTCCTCTTTATTTTTTGTCAAACCTTTATTTTCAATGCAATCTTTATTTTTCCCTGCCATGTTTTCTTTCAATATGTTAGGCTAGAACCCTAAACAGGTTCTAGGGTTTCTCCATCTGTGATGCTTGTTTAGATTTATTTATTCAAATCCTTGGTTTAAACTCTTTGATTTTATTTCAAATCTATTTTCAATTGAAAGATCGAGAGATGAAAATCGGAATAGGTGTTAGTTATTAATTGAAGGACCGAGAGGTGAAAATCGATAATAGGAAGTAAGAGTTTGATACTTTTGATTTTTTGTCTGACCACGAAGATTTCAATTGTAGGAAAATCTAGATCTTTTTGAAATTGATTAATTGGTGTATTTTGAGACCGAGAGGAGATAGATCACTAATTAGTAATTTAGGTTTTAATTGCCCGACCAAGGAATTAACTCCACAATAAAAGGTTTTCCACCAAAATTGTCTTTTATGGGTTTGAATATTTATTTCTTGCATGCTGATCAGTTTGTTAGATTTCCCTAGAATCTGTGCTTTTTTTAATATTTGAATTTTCTCTTTAAATTAATTGCTTTGAAAAACCCTTTTTAATTGATTTGCCCAAACAAAAGCTTCAAAAACTATATTCAGTATATGATTCCCTTCGTTGTACTATCTCTGTGGGATCGACCAACCGCTGGGTTGACTTATAAATTTATTTGCCCTTTGCTATAATTTGTATGCAGATTTAGCATCGATCAAATTGGTGCCGTTGCCGGGGATAGTCAGACGGCGAGTCGTTACTGGAAAGTTGAAGAACTTCTGGATTGGGTTGTATTTTCTGAAGTTTTACTTTTTATTTTCGAGTTTTATTTTTCTTTGTTTCGAGTCAGTTCTGTTTTTCGCGCGTGTGTGTGTCGCGTCTGTCTCGGCCGAGGTGAGTCCCACCACGGTCAAGACGTATTCATTATCTCGGCCGAGATACATCTTAAATCGGCCGAGACATATTTTTCCATCCCGGCCGAGTTGAGTCACAACCCGGTCGAGACCAACACCTTCATCCCGGCCTAGATAGTGTCTAGCACGGTCGGGACAACCTGATTTCTTTCTCAGTTTCTGTGCAGGTGCATGAACACGCAGAATAAAGGAAAGGCACTAGAACCTCTTATACCAGAAATTGAAGCAGTCTTCAGGACCAACAGAAAGAATCTGGAAGCCCCACTGCAGAACATGATGCCGGAAGAACAGAGGCAATTCGTAAATGAGGTGCAGCAACTGAGAGCGCAACTTCTTGCAGCCCAAGCTACCCAAGCTGAGCAAGCCGCAAGACTGGCGGAACTGAATGAAAGGCAAGTCATAGTGCCACAAAGGTCTATTCTAGACCGATTTGTACCACAGCAGGAAGAGGCAGGATTCAGGGTTGGCATAAATGCCAACAGCTTCGAGCTGCGCACAGGGCTGATACAGATGGTGCAGCAGAACCAGTTTGGGGGGAGAGCCGTAGAGAATCCGTATGCACACCTCAGCCAATTCATAGAGGTGTGCGACACGATAAAGCAGAATGGAGTCCCCCAAGACGCCATCAGGATGAGGCTGTTCTCATTCTCACTCAGAGATGAGGCCAGGTCTTGGTTTGTTGGGCTTGATAAAAGCAAAATTGGGACATGGGAGGAGCTGCGAGCAGCATTCCTCACCAACTACTTCCCGCCGAGCCTGTTACTGAAAAGGAAAGCTGCCATCACCACATTCAAGCAGCTGTACGATGAATCCCTGCATGAAGCTTGGAAGAGATACAAGGAGCTGCTGAGACTCTGCCCTGGGCATGGAATTGACCTCGAAATGCAGGTCTCTCACTTCTACGAAGGCCTGACTCCTCACATGAAGCAGTTAGTCGATGCATCTTCTGGTGGGGTACTGATGAAGAAGAGCGGAGCAGAAAGTATGAGGCTTCTGGCAGACATGGCACTGAACAGCCACCAATGGCCGACCCAGAGACAGACGATACCAGTTAAAGCCGTGGAAGCCAAGCCAGAGTTTGATGTGGTCGCGGAGGTGAAGAAACTCCGAGAAGAAATTGAGAAGCTGGGGACTACAAAAGTTGCTGCCGTTCCTACTGAGCCAAGCATGGCAATCGTACCGGTAGAAGCTGATTACATCAATCGAGGAACAAGCAGTTCATCTGGAGCTGGAAGTTCGGAGGTAAACTACATAGGCGGTGGTTATCACAATAACTACCGCGGTAATCAGGGGTATCACTATAACCATGGGCGATCTCACCCTGGTTTTTCTTATGCTAACCCCTCTGCTGCAGAGCACCCTCCCCCTGGTTTTGATGTAGGTACCGGAGGCGAAATTGTGGAGAGAAAGAAGTCCGTGCTGGAAGAGACATTGGAGAAATTCATCAAAAGCTCGGACAACCGATTTGGCAAGGTGGAGAACGAAGTCAAAGGGATGGCCAATCACATGCAAGTAATGACAACGCATTTGGAGATGATGGACGTCCAATTCAGTCAGATTTCCAACACCTTAGGGAATCAGCACAAGCCGGGGCAACTTCCGAGTATGACGGAAAAGAATCCAGCAAGGGAAAAGTCAGTTAATGCTATCTCGCTTCGATCTGGAAGGAGATATGAAGGCCCGATCAACCCGGAAGGAGGAGAAAGTGAAGCAGAGGAGAAAAATCCCGCGGAAGACCGATCTGTCTCGGCCGAGATGGAAGCTATTCTGGTCGAGGCAGAAGGAAGCAGGACGGCCGAGGCAGAAAGAGAACCGGCTGAGACAGAAGATGCAAGCCCGACCGAGATAAGCCAAACACGGCCGGGGCAGAAGCAGAGCAGGACGGCCGAGGCGGGCGCATCTCGGTCGAAACAAAGAGCTAAGCAGGGCGATAAAGAAAGGGAGAAAGAGAAAAGAAATGAGCTGGTTGCTCCAATGCCCTTCCCACAGCGATTTGCAAAGAAAAGGGAGGATTCTAAATTCACTAACTTTGTTGAAAACTTAAAGAAAGTGAATATTAACATTCCTCTTATTGAAGCTCTCAGGGAAATACCCGATTACATGAAATACCTCAGGAGACTGATGAGCGAGAAGAAGCAATTCATGGAGAACGAGACTGTGAGGATACATGAGGAGTGCAGTCTACTGTTGCAAAAGCAGATCCCCATCAAGAGATCGGACCCAGGCTGCTTCTCGATACCTATCGAGATTGGAGAAAAGGAGTTCCAAAATGTGTTGTGCGATACAAGGGCAAGCATCAACCTGATGCCCTTGTCCATCTACAAGAAGTTGGAGATAGGGGAGATGAGAGCCACTACGATAACCCTGCAGATGGCGGACCGATCTGTGTCCAAGCCAAAAGGTATTGTAGAGGATGTACTTATTAGAGTTGGTCATCTAATTTTTCCTGCAGACTTCGTTGTCCATGAGATGAAGGAAGATGCCAACACTCCGATGATCCTGGGGAGAGAATTCCTCGACACAGCTGGTGTCCTGATCGACTGCAAGAAGGGAGAGATCACACTGAGAAGTAATGAAGAGTCCATCACCTTTTGAATCGACAAGAACAAGAGGAAATGGGAGTGCAACCGGATCGCTACTCCTGAAGAAGAGGAAAAAGAAGACGACGAGACACCGGAGGAAGAAGAAGGAGCCATTCGGTGGGAACTAGGAAACGAGTCAGTGAAATCAGCAATTAAGCTGCCTCCTTCCGAGTACACCACCATCATCCAAAACCGGAAAGTCTTCATGATTGATTCGAGGGGTCGACGAGTCTGGACTCGACCGCCTTGGTGAGTTGGAAGCTGAGTCGAGCCACGACGGTAAATAAGGCACTGAATGGGAGGTAACCCATTGTGTTTTCAATTTTTCCTTTTATTTTTAGTATTTTCGAATTTCTTTTGTCATTATTTCTGTTACTTCACGTTTCTTTCGTTTGAAAAAAAAATGTCGATCGAAGTCAGTTTCGGCCGAGATGGACTTCATCTCGGCCGAGATGGAGGACTGCAGGACGGCCAAGGCAGAGTCTGCCACGGCCGAGACAGAAGATGGAGGTGTGGTATACTTCGACCATTCAGAGGTCGACAAGAAGGCTCCTTTCCAAGTCGAGATGGAGTGCTAGCAGACACAAGTCCACACCAATGATGAGAGATAAAAAGTTGGTGTCTGAGGCCAACAATCAGGTACAGTTTCGAACTCTGAATCTGACTTTCAAACTTATTCTCTCTGACTTTCGAATAAGTTTGGGGGGATGAAGATTTAAGGGTTTTGAAACTTCTTTCTATCTTTTATTTGCTTTGTTTAAATTTCTGCATGAATAAAATTTTTGAATAAAACGCGAGATTATGGGAATTTGAGCATGTTTGAACCCTAACAAGAATACGAGATGAGAATTGATTGACTTAGTTTGCGTTGATTGTGATAGTGGTTGAGTATGCCTATGAATGTGAATACCGCATGATATCTTGTTTTGATACTTGCGTTGGCATGAGATAGATGATGATTTAATGTTTACTGTGGAAGAAAAATTATCCCTAGTGTGAGTTTTTGAGCCTAAATTTTGATTGTGAGTGTGTCTGCAATTTTGAGTTTCTCTAGAACTTGCTCTGTTTCTCTTTCAAGACTGCTAGAGTGCACAGGTTTAGGAAGTGATTTTAGGCCATCTTTGTTTAGCCTATTTTCCCATACACTGTCCTAATTGAATGTTATCCCTAGACAGCCCTTTTGAGCATATGATATTTTCTTTCTTTGTCTATGAGTTGGAAATAAATAGGGGAATCAACTCTTGTCCATGAGAGTGGGTTGGGATTTGTTTGAGAAGGATAAGATATTATTATAAGGGTAAAAGCAAGAGAAAAGGTTGGGCTCTAGGAAAAGAAGAACAAGAAAATAAATAGTTGTTGTGTTTGTTAGTCGTTATAAGCTCAAATGAATATTCAAAATTGTTTAAGAGCATAAAAGGATATGTGTGAAAAAGAAAAAGAAGAAAAAAAATGTGTGTGAATAAAAGAGCCTTGGTTGATGTTGAATATTATAGGAGATGGGTGGATATCAATAGATAGTGGTTTGATTGATTGAGGATTCCCTGATTGATTTTAGTCACTTGGCCAAATATTTCCCTACCCTTCACGAAAGCCTACATTACAACCTTGAATAAAGTCCTTTCTGATCTTAGACTTGTGTGCACATATTTGCAGTGGAGATTGAGATTATTTGCAAGCCTATGGTAGAACTTGATTTTCATGACTTGTGTGTGATCTCATAATTATCCTAAACACTTGAGTGAATGAGCGAAACACTTCCCATGTGAGTCTTCCACAGTTTACAGATTTTCTGACTCTTTCAAAATTGCTGGTGTTTAGTAGATTTACGAGTTTGAATGTGATGAATCTTGTGAGGCATTGCACTACTCTTCTACTTGAACTTTTGATTCTTTCTTTTGTTGATTGAGGATAATCAAGTGTTTAAGTTTGGGGGGTTTGATAAGCTCGTTTTTCTACTCTCTTATCGCATTGTTTTTCCTTTCTTTTATGCATTTTAGTATATTTTATTGAATAAACTAAGCATGAGTGTATATTAGAGGGTGTTACGCTTGTCATGGTGAGATTTCGCAGGTTTTAGGCCAAATCCAATGGAGAACCCGTCTTGAAAGCAGCAGATGTTCAAAGAAACAGTCACTACTACTTCCACCGATGGAATCTAAGCTAATGGCGCATAACACTTGAAAGATCTTTGAGTTATCTTTCCAATGCAACTAGAATCGGATCAATCGGAGTTTGGACGTGAAAGTTATGGCCAAAACCGTGAGACTGCACAGAAGGGTCAGAAGTGGAGAAACGGTCTCTGTCTCGCCCGAAATGAAAGCCATCTCGACCGAGACAGAAGCAACCATCTTGGCCGTGGCAGGGTTCATCTCGGCCGAGATGCGTGATTTTTCAGCACAAAATCGTACGCAGCTGAAGATTTGGAAGGAAAAGATATTATATCAAGATTGTGACGAATTTTGGAGCCAAGATACCATCAAAGGCCTCAACCCAACTTCTATATAAACTCATAATTAGCTCAGAATTGAGGAGCACTTTTTTATCTTTTGAATTATCCTTCAGTTTTTCTTCAGTTTTCCTTTATTTTCTGTTTTCTTTAAGTTTTGTTAGAATTCCTCTTTACTTTTTGTCAAACCTTTATTTTCAATGCAATCTTTATTTTTCCCTGCCATGTTTTCTTTCAATATGTTAGGCTAGAACCCCAAACAGGTTCTAGGGTTTCTCCATCTGTGATGCTTGTTTAGATTTATTTATTCAAACCCTTGGTTTAAACTCTTTGATTTTATTTCAAATCTATTTTCAATTGAAGGATCGAGAGATGAAAATTGGAATAGGTGTTAGTTATTAATTGAAGGACCGAGAGGTGAAAATCGATAATAGGAAGTAAGAGTTTGATACTTTTGATTTTCTGTCTGACCACGAAGATTTCAATTGTAGGAAAATCTAGATCTTTTTGAAATTGATTAATTGGTGTATTTTGAGACCGAGAGGAGATAGATCACTAATTAGTAATTTAGGTTTTAATTGCCCGACCAAGGAATTAACTCCACAATAAAAGGTTTTCCACCAAAATTGTCTTTTATGGGTTTGAATATTTATTTCTTGCATGCTGATCAGTTTGGTAGATTTCCCTAGAATCTGTGCTTTTTTTAATATTTGAATTTTCTCTTTAAATTAATTGCTTTGAAAAACCCTTTTTAATTGATTTGCCCAAACAAAAGCTTCAAAAACTATATTCAGTATATGATTCCCTTCGTTGTACTATCTCTGTGGGATCGACCAACCCCTGGGTTGACTTATAAATTTATTTGCCCTTTGCTATAATTTGTATGCAGATTTAGCATCGATCAGTGTTCAAGAACAAGAAAAACGAATCCAGTATGGTGGTGAGAAATAAAGCACGTCTTGTGGCCAAAGGGTATAAACAGTGCGAAGGCATTAACTACGATGAGACATTTGCTCCAGTAGCTATGTTGGTGGCAATAAGGTTGTTTCTTGCTTATGCTGCTCATCATGAATTCTCGGTCATGCAAATGGACGTCAAAAGCACATTTCTAAATGGCGAGCTCAAAGAAGAAGTCTATGTTGAGCAACCCCCATGTTGAGCAACCCCCAGGATTTGAGAATGGAAACCAAGTCTATAGGCTAGGGAAAGCGTTGTATGGTTTAAAACAAGCGCCACGAGCTTGGTGTGGAACGTTGTCTAAGTTTCTACTCGATAATGGATTCAAGAAGGGGAAGATTGATCAAACTCTCTTCCATATTAAGGACAAAGGAAGCATACTACTTGTGCAAATTTACGTTGATGATATTATTCTTGGCTCAAAGAATCAAGATCTCTGCGATAAATTCTCCAAGCTAATGACAAGTAACTTTCAAATGAGTATGATGGGGAAGATGTCCTACTTCCTTGGACTTCAAGTTCAACAATCCAATGAAGGGATTTTCATTCATCAAAGGAAATACACGCGGGATCTGATAACCAAGTATTGTCCAGAGAAAACCAAGAGCTTGAGGATTCCCATCAGCAATACCTGCATAGCAACTCTTGAGAAAGAATGAGAAGCAGTGAATCCTTCCTTATATCGAGGGATCATCGGATCTCTACTATATCTTACAGCCAGCAGACCAGATATCTCATATGCTGTGGGATTATGTGCTCGATATCAATCGAATCCTAACAGAACACATCTAGACACAGCAAGACACATTGTCAGATATTTGAAGTGCACAGAAGGCCTAGGAATTTGGTACCCAAGAGCCAACAATCTATCTCTAAGTGGTTACTCAGACTCTGATTTTGGAGGATGCAAAATTGATAGGAAAAGCACCAGCGGTACATGTCAATTCCTTGGACATAAGCTGATCAGCTGGTTCAGCAAAAAGCAGCATTCGGTAGCAACATCAAGCACCAAAGCAGAGTATGTAGCGGCTGCTAGCTATTATCATCAAATCTTGTGGATTCGACAATAACTTCAGGATTATGATATTTCTCCTGAATGTGTACCTATCTACTGTGATAGCAACAGTGCTATGTGCATCACGAAGAATCCAGTACATCATTCCAGAACCAAACACATTGATATCCGACATCACTTTATTCGTGATCATCAAGAGAAGAAAGACATTCATATTCAACGAATATGCGCGGAGGATCAAATAGAAAACATCTTTACTAAACCTCTAGCAGAAACAAGATTCAAAGAGTTATGCATCAAATTAGGTCTGATGGAATTAGACGTTGCTGCGGATGAATGAGATGCTATTCTCATTCTTTCTGGTTTTCATGGTTTGTAATTTTTCATCTCAGCATACGATGAAGGTCTCTGCTAAATGAAGTCTGCTAGGATGATAGCAGATCATCAAAAGCACTGCTGAGCATTCAGCAGACAGGCTTTATCTGCTTAGCAAAATATGTGAAGATTACAGTAAAAATCTATCCTTCGTCTTGAGGACGTGTGTTAAAGATTATTCTGTTAAGTTGCGCAATTATTCATTTCTGAAAATTGGATATACATCACAAAAGGACTTCAGTTCATATTAAAAAGGAAGGCCATTACATCATACGTCAAAAGTTAACAAAAGTCTACTGCAGAATTCATATTCTTCAGAAAGGAGAAACAGGCCTGTAGGGATAAAAATCAGCTCCCTGAAGGTTGGATGGTCCTGTCACAATCTTCGGAAAACTCTTTTCCATCAACCAGCTGAGCTGAATTCCATTCCGTAGTAGGATGAAAGGGTAAAGTTTCACGCACTCCCAGACATTCTTGAAGAAGAAATCGGCCCAATCTACAGAGGCAGCGTCATCAATAGCCATCATCACCTGCCACATATCCCTTGAAATAGAGGTCATAAGGCTCCTCTCCAAGCAGAACTCCATGGGCAATGCGCAACAGCACCCAATATGAGGTCTGAAGACCAGAGGCTAGAATATTTGGGCTTAACTCAAAACGGGGAGAATGACACCATCTCTCCCATGCCTGCCATTCTGGAGCCACCTCTTCTCCAAGATAGTCCTGCACGGACAACGGACCTCGAGAAAGTCCGAAATCCATAGCAAAGGTGTCAGGGGTCCAACGAACAAGCTTACCACGAAACACCCCGTAAATTGCATTCTTCTCTGCACGACAGCCACCAAGGAAATCCTGGAGAACCTCCTCCTCGAAACGTTGAGGAGTAGCACATGCAAACTGTGAGAGACCTCCCCACTGCAGTGTAGCCATGAATTTCACGGGCACATCATAATTATCCACATAATATTCATTCAGAGCGGGCTCATCAAGAATCAGGTTGCGCCTGATCTCTAAGGTTCTCGGTGGAGAATTCATCAGTAGAGACGGAAGTTTATTTTTCTTTTTGGAAGGAAAGATTGTGACTATGGAGGTTGTTGAAGAAGAAGGTTGTGATGTTTGGATAGACCCGAACGAGAGTATTTATAGAGGGATTGCTAATTATGGCGAAGAAGAAATCTGCCTAAAGATTACAATGATTCATATCTCGGAATACGTAACGGGGCAAGTAAGGGAATCGACGTGTGTGCATGGAAGTTAAAGCATTTCAGCAGTAAAAAGTAATGGGCGTAGAGAGGCTCGAGGATCTCATCATTATTTTTCAGCAAAGTCACAACAGTGCCTCAGCAGAACTCCGGAAGATGCTACAAATCATGTGGAAGGTTAGCACATTCTTTTATTAATACAGGTGCTGAGACCCATTATCACCTGTTAGCATCCTTGGACGCCTGCTAGATCTGAAAACATTAATCGAGGCGGGATGACTCTAAATTCAAACTTGATGGGACCCGATAAGGCATATTTAATGTACGCAAATGGTTGCATCAACTAAGGAGACGCCACGGCAGAGGCACTCGAGTGTTTCTCAGAGCCTGGGAAGCAATATGGACAGACGCATTCTTTCTGAATCGTCGATCTAATCCGTAGTAGATCTTCCCTCAACCGTTTGATCTCATATTCAAAAGAATAACCCTATTTTGCTCTAATCACTGTTCACCGTGATTCATACCTCTTTTCGAAATCCAGAGCAAAAATCCCCAATTTCAAAATTCGAAATTCTTCATGTTTACTCAAAGTCTCTTTTTCAAAACATGGCTTCCGACCCCAAATCATCATCATCCCAGAAATCTACATCCCATAAACATCGCCCTGAAACCAGTGCACGCCCTTTCAATCTCCCAACCAATCCTGAAGAACCCTTGCATGCGCGTCATGCACCAGGTTTTACTGGCATATTAAAGAAGGAAGATATTGATGATTCGATATCATATGGTCAACTAGTTATAATGGTTTGACAGAAAAAGCAGACCAGCCACTCAAAAGAGCAGAGGCGTCTAGCTCAAATCATGAAGGATCGCATCCTGTATAAACGTCTCGCTGCTGAATATATCCCAGATTGGATAATAGATACTCTCGACAAAGAACATGTACTTCAATACTTATCCGCTGAACCTAAGCACTTTCATCCACATATGGTTTCTTAGTTCTATGCTAGATCAGTTATGAGTGAGGATGGAAAGTCCTTTAAAACTTGTGTTTATGGAAGCATCATTGAAGTAAATGCCGACGTTCTTGCTAAGTTATTTGGTCTTTGGAATAAGGGGGAACGTATATCTCAATACAAAGTTAATGACTATATGGAGATGGAAAGACGTTGGAATTTATGGAAAAAGCCTGGGGACCTGAAGGACAAAAAGGGGAATATTATCAACTTCAAGGCTGCCACCCCCATTAACACTCTACAGGATGAGTTTAAAACTCTTGCGAAATTGGTAATCAAGATATTTCAATGCGACGCTGGATCATATTCAGAGCTCTCTGCTAAGAAATATGCTGTCATGATGGCTCTCCTGGACAGAGTGAAGGGCAATTGGGCTGAATTCTTCTATGAACGATGGGCAGATCATGCCAAGAAGAATGATCACATGTCTGTAGATGGAACATTCTCATCGAATGTTAACTTTGGATTGAAGATAAGCAAATTTCTGGAGTTAGTCATGCATCCCAAGAAGATTGATCAAGGTGTGTAGTTACATCCCACTGATTTCATTCATGCGACAAGGAAGGAACCCCACCCTCTTGACTGGAAGAAACCAAAGAAGCTGACCGGAAAGTCCAATGTAGACAAGGATAAACCAACTTCTGATGAAGAAGTAGACGAACGCTCCTTAGGACAACAAGTGCTGCAGATAGCGTGACCTATCACTACTGAAGAAATAGCAGTATTGACTAAGAATGCTGAAACAGAACAATGCTTTCGACAACTTGATGACATTGTAAACCTCGGTGATATGCCTATCGAAAGGATAGAGGAAATAATGGATAAAAAGGCGGCAGAACAGCCACCACTGGTGATTGGTCAACTTGTTGTTCCAATGTCATCTGAACAACAAATAGACGCTATGCCAACAGGAAAAAGGAGATCTACTCGTCAGCGGTTATTCAAAACTGCTGAACTTCAGGGCATCGAAGAAGCCAAGATGAAAGCTACAGATGCTAAAAAAGGGGTTGACCTACCCTTGTCCTACAAAGATTTTGATGATCGTGTCAAAAGAGTACGTGAAATCAAAAGGAAACGTGATAAGGAAATGAAAGAACACGAAATCAAAGAATACAGGAAGGAGATGGACAAAATTACGTTTGAAGGACGAGATTGGAATTTTGATCAAGTCAAGCAATCTCACGATGAGCGAGAGGCTCAAAAGAAGATTACTAGTGCAACACCAAACGAGGAAGCTGCTGAAGAATTAAGCAGAGCAGCAAAGAAAGGCAAGACAACAGTAGACTCTACTCAGAAAGGGAAAGAGGTGGAAATTCTTGTTGAATTTAGTACAACTACCAAAATTACACACGAAGAAGGTGGCATGTCTGATGCAGATCTAAATAAGATGATACACTCTGGAGCCTTCAATGCTCAAGAACACTCCAAAGTTACACAGGTTCAGATTCACGAACCAACCGACGAACCCATTCAAAGTGATAGTTCAGAGGAGGACGTACCACATAAAGCAGCAGATGAAATACCTCCCAAGGATAAGGAAGCAGGGTCGTCCGGAATTACTAAAGAGATCGAAGATAACAACATGTCTGCTAAGGAACCTTCTGCTATTCCAAATGTTGTTTGATCTGAAAAGAACCCGTCTGCTGAAGATATGGCTCCCACAAATGCTGGAGAATCTACTGTCGCTGAAGTGAATATGGTGGACACCGCTACAGAAGTCCATGTTGCTGAGGGACCAACAACCGATGTTGATATGGTCGACCAAGCAGAAGATACACTGGAACAAGAAGTCTCATCTGCTGGACATCTGAATGAATCCACGTGTTTATCAGAATCTAATTCTTACAGAGAATCTGTTGAGGTATTTGATGCCAAAACTCTTAGAAAATACCCCACATTAAAGAATGAACAGCTGAGGATCCCATTTCATAGATTACCTGGCAAACTCTTTCGCTCAAGAAGAGTAGCTCAATGGTGTGCATCTATCTCACTAGAAGATGATTCAAATGCTGATCTTCGAGATTAGAGTGATGAGATCTTAGCATTTGTGGATCAAGAGGTCAATAGGTACATTACCGGGGTCTTCTATGTTGAGATTGATGAAGATACAGACGAAGGCAATGCACTTGGTAAACAATTCAGGCGATGGAAAACATATGATTACATCATGCATGAAGTTTGCTTTGAAGAAAGGATGATTACCATTGCCAGGAAAGGTCTCAACTTTTGGCGTTTAGAAGAATCTTGGGCAAATGAATGGATGGATCAACCCTCCTGCACGAAACAGTACACCGAGCCACAGGTGAATGCAAGGCTGCAAGCCATCCGTGCCCACATAAAATTTTCTGCATCTCAGTCACAGCCTCCATCACAATTTGGTCCAGATGAGAAGTCTATAGCACATATGCATTTAACTAAACGACAAAGGGCCGCAATTGATTCCTATCAGAAACGGAAAGCAGCTTACGAGGAGGAGTTTCGAATTTGAAGTTTGGAACTAGCCGCACTTGAACAGGCGAAAGAAGAAGAGGCTAAGAGACAAGATTATCTCAAAATGGTTACTCTACAGAAAGTTTATAGCAAAGCTGCTACCATACTTCAAACTTCTGAGGTTCAAAGTTCTGCTTCAAATCCCAAACAGGCTGTAGTGGTTGAATCTATGGAAGTAGATACCAATGTAGTTACTGAAGCACCTGCATACACAGCCACAACGGAGGATTCCACTCAAAGAGTTGAAGTTGATGTTCCTGAATCTGCAGTTATAAAAGTGGAAGAAGAAGATGGTAAGATTCCTCCTACAGCAGACGGAAATGAAATGGTGATTTCTGACATTCCCATTGCTGTTGAACCGATACAAGTGAGTTTTCAATCTCTTGTTAACATACTCCACAACGCATTACATCAACCCAACATTCAGCAAGCCAGATTTAATGAAGAAGTCCGTAAAGAAGTTGCTGATGTGCGAGGAGAAATCTTTGGGGTCAAAACCTCTGTCTCTGAGGGTTAGCAAACCGTTGGTAACATTGCTGAAAAGATCATACATATGGAGGAAACCGTCTCTACGGTGCAAACAAATATGGTCACTCTCAGATTAGATCTTGATGTTGGATACTCTCAAAGAGGGGGAAGAAAGAAGGATTGCTGAGCAAGAAAGACTGAAAGCAGAGGAAGCTGGTTGTTGCGAAAAGAAAAAGAATTTGAACGTGCTATGATGGAACAAAGAATGAAGCTAGAAGCACAACATAAAGCAGAACAACAAGCACGTATCGAGCAGATGGAGAAACTCATGGCCATGATTATAAATAAGGTGGAATCTCTTGAGAAGCCAAAACCTCCACCGGACGCCCAGAACTAAGGTCATTCTCATCTCTCTTTCTATTTCGTGATTCTGAACTGATTTCACTGGACTTGTATTCTTTCAAAATCATATATGAAATCATCAAAATCATGACAAAATCTTAATGTCTAATTCTGATTTTCTGAGTGCATACAATAGTTGAAATACACTCTCTGTGTATTTAACGAATCAGAATCTGGAAGATAGGTTAACGATGTTTGCTGGATGATCTATTTGTAATATTACTAAAGGAAAATATTCCTCAGCATATTTTTGAGGGGGAATTTTATTTTAAAATAGAAGTTAAAGCAAGTAAGATTCTGAGATAGTTTGTCTAGAAACTTCCTTGTTACTCAAAATTTGTTTTTTCGATTCTAAGTCTCAGGAATCCTCAGTAAGCTTTGATCGCACCAAAAAGGGGGAAATTGTTGGGAAAATATTCCTGAACTCTCCTTAGGATCACTTTGTAAAAGGTTTTTGTTGGATCAAACCTTAGTAGACGGTCGATCATTGCTGAACATTAGCATAGCTTAGCAACTCTTGTAATGTCCTGTATAGGGTAAATATTGAGTTGTAATAGAATAGGTTGCTGGAGGCACTCTCAGCAGACATCAGAGAATGCTAAGAAGGAAGATAGCTAGCAATAGCAGAATGCTGATGAGTCAGCATTTGCTAACACATCACAGATAGCTAAGGGCGTTAGCGATCCAAAGTCAAAGGTAGCAGAAGAGCATTTGTTGTGCAGACAAACATCTAGTATGCTGAAATGTATCAAGCAGCCCGTGTTAGAAATGCTCAGCAAAGCAAATGTCAACAACTGCTACACCGATACTCTGACCAACACGCGAAGACTAGACTTGTCAGAAGTAGGTCGGAAAAGCCTGTACGGAGACAGAGAAATTGGTAAAAAGCTACCTATAATTAAATGAAAGATCCGTTATGTCTGAATGGAAATGTCGACTCGAGTTTCGAGTTTCCTACTATAAAAGGCAAGTCAAAGAAAGTTGCAAGAGCTGCTCACACTCTTACAAAAATTTATTTGAAAGATTCCAAAAAGGCAAAGAGCAGTTCAGTTGAAAGGCATATCACAGAGACATCGAAAAGCCTTCAACATCTTGAGTGTCTCATTGTTCGTCTGACACTCATCAGAGAGATTCTTGAATTGATTCAAGAATCTTCAATCATTGGGATTGCTTTCTCTATAGAAAGAATCCAGTAGTCGATTTCTCGTGAAAGAATTGTTTAAGACGGGCACTGAAGCCGGAAAAGAAGAACAGTTCGGGAGGAACTTTAAACTCTTCCAAAAGTGGTAAAAGCAAGTTTTACGAAGGTGCGCCCTTGACTCAGCCAGAGTCACGCCTTAGAAGTGCGGAGTATCGGAAGATAGCCGTGAAGTAGCCAAACCTTGTGACGGTCACCTGCTTTACTGGAAAGGCAACTCTTTGTACACCGTAACCTTTCTTAGTGAAACTCTTAGCGATACAGCTATGGAGTGGACGTAGATCACTTGATCGAACCACTATAAATCTTGTGTTCTCTTGCTGATTACTGTTTTATTGCTTACTATACAATTGTGATTTAAAACCTAGCAACGGAGTTGCTAGTGTATAACTGCAAGAAAGGAATGTAAGTTAACGTGAACAAAACCCTAATTGAAAATAATTTAAATACAAGCATTCGCTATATTATTCTGCTGCATTTCGTGTGTATACTTTATCTCTACCACGACGACTCTGATCTCGGGGACCAACAATATGACCTATACAGAACTTTTACATTTTGACTTGATGCTAAGTTTCTAGACACTAGATCGGCTTGAGCTTTGATGCACCAAAACATAATAAACATACATTGACACCTAAGGGGTTTTAATATTTCTAACAATATTTGTAACAGTTAAGAATTTGTGGTATTGGAATCGCATGAATCGGAGCGAGTTAGGAATTCATGGGTTTTGGAATCGCATGAATCGTGATGGGATTGTATACTGAAAGCATATATGATTAAGTGTTTTGTACACTGGTCTTCATATATGTGTTGCTACAACAATGCTCACTGTCTGATGAAACGAACATACAACGAACCATAATATCCTATTATCTCATCTATAGGGATGACCATATCATGTGTAGGAGATCACAGAGGGTCATATGAATCGTTTAACCTAGCGAGATATAAACAGTATCACAGCTGAGACAGTCCCTGGATAGGCTGTCGGTCTAAGCTGCGGCACATCGGTTCATAAGTGAGCTTATCCTAGCTACTTGATTTGTCGGTACATGGTTATGTATTGATGGGATCAACAGTGGGATGTGCCATTCTCATTGACATATGAATGAGCTAGATCCCTAACATACTTCCTATGATCTTAAACCTAACTGAAGGATAAGGGGCACACACAGATTGACCACACTTTAATTTACCATGGTGACGAGTCTTACATGTACTCTTATACCCGTATATTGGGTGTTGGCAAATTGTGTGTGGCCTGCTTAGGCTGGACGTTTAGGTAAGCATATCCATTACAGGATGGTGACATTCCCTGAGGAGCTCACAAGGTTCATTATGCTAAACCCTGCAGGTTGAATTATTTAATTTAGGCATAAGTGAAAAGGAGTGAGTGGTATTACTCAGGAAATAAGAGATTAATTAATTATGGCTGATTGTCATAAGCCAAATTAATTAATGAATGTCTAAAACCTTAAATATGTGGATCATGTTAGTTTGGTGCAACCCATTCCTAATAACGTGGTAATAAAGGGGCGAGTCAGCATTGTTACCGTGGTGAAGGTTAAAACAATGTTTTATTAATTAATTATGTTCTGGGTTGAACAAGGAAGAATTAATTAAGAAATAGGGCCCACTTTATTATTTGCATCTGGTCCCTGGTCTTGCCCATGAACTGCTCAAGCCCATTAGGGTTAGGGTTTCTCAAAACCCTAACACTATATATATAGGCCTTCTCTCAATTAGATCAGTGAGAATAATGAGATTCAGTATTTTTGAGTAAATTGAGAGAGAACGGCGGCGGCAAATCCAAGGGAGAAACTGATCGATTTCTCCAGATCTCGGATCCAACTTGGTAGATAATCCTCACCAGATTTCCAAGGAGCAAGGAAACAGATCAGAAGATCAGATCTGTAGGAACAACTGTGCACCGCTATTGTTCAGATTCAGATCCAGATTTACTTCATCGTTTTATTCTCCGATCTAGATCTGTAGATCTAACGGTGAAGATCAGGTATTCAGAATAATGAGATTCATTATTTTTTAGAAAATTGAGTGAGAACGGCGGCGACAGATCCAAGGGAGAAACTGATCAATTTCTCCAGATCTCAGATCCAACTGGTAGATAATCCTCACCAGATTTCCAAGGAGCAAGGGAACAAATCAGAAGATCAGATCTGTAGGAACAACTATCCACCGCTATTGTTCAGATTCAGATCCAGATTTACTTCATCGTTTTATTCTCCGATCTAGTTCTGTAGATCAAACGGTGAAGATCAGGTATTCCCAAATTCCATCCTCTGCAATTAATTTTGTAGGAGCATGCATAGGTTTGCATGATTAATTTAATTAAAATTTATTCCTGGTATCCTAAGAACGATCCTTGGTAAGAATTTAATAATGGCAACTCATGTTGTCCATCATAGACTCAAACCCTACAATTGGTATCAGAGCAAGGTTGATGTTCTTAGGCTCTATCTTGGATAAATTGAAATTAAATAAATATGTATGTTCATGGATGGATTTAAATTGTCGTGGATGTTTTTGTTCTCATGGCCTTCTCATTTTGGATCTGTTTTTCACCACGAGAAAATTTGTGGTTAGATTTAATAGGGAAAATCTTGTAATAGATTTAGATCTATTTTTGTATTTTCTATTTTTTAAATCTGTAAAATATGAGATCTGGAGAAATGAAGAACGAAGAATGAAGAAGGCAACATGAACTAGGTTTTGAGCCACCTCTCAGATCTTGACGGCGGCGGCGGCCACGATGGGTGGCGGCGGCAGGTTTTTTCCCTGCGGCTGGGCCATGCTCATCTCGCAGCTACTGCTCGCGAACCTGGCAAGCTTCCAGATCCAGCATGGGCAGTGACGCGCCGTGCTCCTGTTGCTGTGCGCGGTCGCGGCACACGCGACCTGCGGGTGGCGGTGGCAGGGAGTCTTCCCTGCAGCTGGGCCGCGCCCGTCCCTCTCTCTCCCCATCGCGTTTTTGGTGCAGGACCGGCGATGGCTGGGGGAGAAGCAGACGACGATGGTAGTGGTCGCGGGCAGGGCAAGGCAGGCCGCGCGCCTCCTGCGTGCGACGGTGATCGCGGGCTGGAGAAGGCAGGTCGTGCGTGACATTTGTGGGCTGCGGCTATTTCCTGGTTCACGCAGACGTCTTGAGCAGCTCCAGCGATGTTGTGGTTGGCTGCCACGACAGGCGACAGTGGCTGGGCTGGGGGCGCGACGTTGAAGGCAGAGCAGCAGGAGCCGCGTGCGACTGCGCGCGGCGGTGGTGAAGCAGGGCAGCTCTGCTGCATCTTGTTGCTGTTCTGCGACCCTTCAAACTCGCCGGCGGGCTGCGATGGCGTCGGACGGTGGTTGGGCTGGGTGGCCGGCTGGTGGCGGCTGCAAGGAGGGTGGCGGCTAGGGTTTCCAAACCTAGGGTTTGGTTGCTCATGTTGGGCCAGAAACCCTGATTTGCAGCCCAACTGCTGTTTTTTTTTTTTCAGCCCGAATCATATATCAAGTCCAACGGAGGCCCAGTTTGAAGATCTGTACTGAAAATAAATCTTGTAATAGATTAGATTTAATTATTTTTCAGTTGTAATCGCATCTGAGGGGCCACCAGAAATTTTATTTGTTTATTTAATTATGTCTCGTACTGATGTGATTTATTATGTGCGCACGAGTAAATAATCGGAAGCATGATAATGAGCTTTAATTATTTACTATTTAAGCATGTTGTAATTTTTAAATTATCAAGCATGCTTTATGTGATTTATTTATGTTTTGAATTGTGTCTACAAATTCAAAGATTCATAGTAATTTATGATGGAATTTTAGATATGACATAATTTATGGCAACATAAAATAATGTGTGCGCATAAAACCTTTAGAATTAAAAATACTAAGCTGGATTTTATTTTTTCTCTAACTAAAATCATTAGACCTCCAAAAATACGACCTCTCATTAGAAGTAATGCATTTCAAAGCGTAAACGTCCACCCGGGTAGCTTGCGTTAGAAATAATTTACCAGTTCTAATGCGATGAGGTTTCCAAATAAAACATTTACTTTAAGATGAGAAGTGGGAGCCTCTAAGCAAACGTCTACTCAGGTAGCTTGCATTGAGACAACTCTCACAAGTCTCAAAGATTAATCTAAATAGGATAACAAAGGATGTAGAGGGCATGCGGTATGGGTCCAGTACGTATGTCAAATCTCCTTTTATCATCCGGAGTTAGGATTGTGGTTTATTTGGCTTAGATGTTGCCTGGAGTATAACTCATTTGTGATGTCCCTGCTCCGGATAGGTGAACATGGTCTAAAGATCTCCAATATTAATTTTTTTTGCCGGTGGATACCTGGCATGGAGAGAAATTAAAGGACCTATTTTGGTCTGGTTGAGCGTTTGCCGTAAACGTCTACTCGGGTAGCTTGCGGTAAATTAGCTTGGGCAATTGGAGGAAGCAAATTGCATTGTTTCATCTAAAGGTTCTATGCATGTTTGTTTCAATTGTTCGTAGTATGTGCTTACTTTAATTCGCTTATTTGTTTTTAGATATGTCTATTATTGCATCGCTTATTAATTCAATCGTACACAATTCCTTGACTGGTCCGAATTTTCCTGGATGGAAAAGTGACATTGTCAAGCTCTTTGATTCACTTGGACATTTGTTTGTTCTGCAAACTCCCTGTCCGAGTTTGCCGACTGATACATCTTCCGATGAGGAGCGTGCACAGTATCACATGCAAATGTGGTCAAATGGCATGGTCAGACAATATATCTTGGCTGGTATGTCAGATGCACTGCGTCCTCGTTATAGTGATGTATGGCTTGCTCGTGACATTATGCGACGTCTTGATGTAACATATGGCGGACTCGATGGACATGCTAAATCAAGTCTTATCAAGCGTATTGTAAGACAGAAAATGGGTCAAAACTGTTCGGTACATGAACATGTGGAATCACTCAACCAACTCATAGATGAGTACACATTAATGGGTGGTCAAATTGACAATGATGTCAAAATTAACTTGATACTCAACACGTTACCAAAGTCATTTGATGACTTCAGAAAATCTGTTGAGAAAAACAAGAGCGAGTATACTGGTCACAGTCTGCTCAAGGACCTTGTATCAACAGAAGCTTCTTTAGTCTTTTCTGTGAGTTGCTCTGATTTGCTTCCGAGTCGAAAGAGTTATGTCAAAGAAAAGAGGAATGAAGGAAGCAGTCTTGCCTTATCAGTTCATTCCAGATCTCTTGCTAAAAGTTCTTCTAAATCGCGTCATAATGACATGAAGAGGAATAATGGTAAAGGAGAGAACAAAGGAAAGAAAGATAACAAGAAGGACAAATGTTTCAAGTGTGGCAAGAAGGGTCACTGGAAAGTAAATTGTCCAAGTTTGGTAACTAAGGGACAAGGTACGTCATCTTTTGCATTGCTTGTTGAAACATGTTTAGTATCGGTTTTCTACTCCTTAGTGGGTAGTGGTAACTGAGGTCACTAATCGTGTTTGCTACACTTTGTAGGGAATCAAGATTAAGGCTTGAAGGTGGTGGGACTACCATCTCCAAGATTGATGCTGGAAGTTGCTACTTTAGCTGATGGAGATTTTACTTTAAGTTTATGTTGAAACTCTATTTCTGAAGGGATGTTGTCTTGTTTTGAGAAACAATATTTTTAATCTATTGTTATGGATTATCAGTTATTCGATAGAGTTTATCTGTCATGAATGAATAACAGTGTTTTCTATTATGGATGATTATCTCTTCATTACTTGATTACATAAACTATCAGAGTTCTAAGGTATAATTTAAAGAATCTCTATAGAGATAGGTTACATCAGTCTAAATAGTTTTAAGTAATTCATGGGATTATGGATTCAATCCAGGTATTCCTAAGAATGGTACTTATGACAACTACTTAGAGGTATAAGATGGTAACCAGGCCTTTTAATAGGCGATTGTATCTCTATAAATTATTTTGTGTTTGCTCTGGTTTGCTGGTTTGAGTCTACTTCCGCAGTTGCCTTAACTGACATTGATACTGTAATCATTTAAGTTTTGGTATGTTTATCTAGTTCACTACAAGTCTTAGTCTCTTGCTTTAATCAAGAGTGTTCAAGACTAAGGTAGAGGATAAGTTAAACAAGACCGTAAAAACATTATGGTTCATTCATAATGGTATATCTTAAGTGATGGGGTTTTACAGTATCCGGCAGAGCAAAGGGATTGCATCCCAGTTAACTACACCTATTATCCCTCAATTAGGATAGTGTAGGTAAAACGAAATAAGATTCTTTAAAAGTTTATAAGTTATGCCAGCTTTGCCAAACTTTTGTTTCGGGAACAACGCAAAAACGCAGTTGTATGTTTGCTTAATCTAGTGTCTTCTAAATCAGTTCCAAATACCCTAGCAGACCTTGACTCTGTGATAAACACTCATTCTGTGCATTTTATTGATAGGATTATATCCGGATTATACCTTAGATTGAGTCATTACCTGATGTTTTCATACATTATTCTTTTTCTTTAAGGAAATATTACGTTTGGTTTTGTTTGATGTTGTTTGCACAGATTTTATGCATATCTGAGTTAAAATGGGAAGTTTGAGCAAGCATCGTGGGAGCTGATGAGTGCTATCTTGCACCGGGAAGAAGAAAGAGTTAGAAAATGCCGAAGAACTCGCCAAAAACCGTGTTCGAGATGAATACGGCGGTCCAGGGGGAGAACCGGCGACCGCCGGTTGTGAAAATTCTTTCACAGCACAGCCGGCGGCCAAGTGGCCAAACCGGCGACCAAGCCAAAATTTCGGCGACGAGGTGGGAGAACCAGCGACCGCCGATTGTGCAACCGGGTCGCCGGTTCTGCAAGTTTTCTTTATTTCTCTCGTAACAAGATCGGCGACCTTCCTGCATGCCTTGCGATCGCCGATCGTGCATTCCTACAAAACGGTTGTGCAAGTTTTGACGTACTCTGACGCATCTCAAGCCCAAAAATCATATCTTTTGGAGATTTAAAGAGCCCCAACTATAAATAGGAGGTCCCTGAACGTGAATAGGGTCCCTTTTATCATTTTTCAGAGATTAGAAGCATAGAATTGAGAGCAAAAGCAGGGGAACTTGAAGAGCACTCCAGGAATCCAAGATTGAAGACTCTACGGGTTTTTGATTTCTATGTTTTTTGTTATTGTGACTCTTCATCTCTTCATTTTTCTAGAATTTAGCATGATTGGCTAAATCTATTCATGGATTCTAGGGTTTGAAACTTTGTATTTATTCATTCAATAATTTATGTAATTCAATGTTCCTGTTCCGTTGATGTTCTAATTTTATTTGGGATTTTCATTAATTGTGAGATACTGGCCATTGATTGCGATTTGAATTGGTAGTTTTTGAACCGAGAGGTCTAGGTTATCAATTAAGATGCAAATAAATTAGATTTATTAGAACAATTGTCCGAGAGAAAATTAAACTTTTAAAGGGTTTTGAAATCTAAGGTTCTTATCAAGAGTAAAAGTCTTCTGTATGTCCGAGAGGAATCTTCTGATCTTTTATTTCCATGTTATGGTTTAGAGTCCCAGAGGATCACCTGATAACATATTTGCGATTGCTCACATCTTTGGGAATTAAATTGGGATTGAATTGCATGAAAAGTTGTTTGATTAATATTCAAAGTGATTGCCCTGGAATCCTATTTTCTCACAAGCTTTCTAAAATCATTAATTGATCTTTATTTTATTGTTGCTTTAAAATCATTGCTAGTTTAAATAAAAACCAAATCTCTTTTCTGATTCGCCTAGATAGTAGTAAGGTATCTACGTTTTAGTGCTTGGTTATACTTCGAGCCTGCAGTCCTTGAGTTCGATAAATTATTACTTGTCGTCTGCAGTGGTCTGTACACTTGCAGCTTTAGCGCGTTGCGAAACGCGCTATCAAGTTTTTGGCGCCATTGCCGGGGACTGCAAAGATTTATAATTGACACTAATCCTGATATTACACTAATTACTCTAGGCTTTATTTTACGCACATTTATTTTTCAATTCTGTTTCATTTCCATGCCATTCACTGTCTGTTTCCTTGCAGGTAGTATATGCGAACCAGGCCAAAGGGTCCACCTCCTGAACCTTTAGATCCGGAGATCGAATCCACCTGCCGAAGAAACACTGCGCGAAGAAAGTTAGCGTTCACTATGGCTGACAATCAAGAGGCACAGATAGCTGAGCTGTGGAGGCAGCTGCAAGAAATGAATCTAAGACTCCAAGAGCGTGAGGGTCCTGAAGTACCTCGACCACCTACCATCGATGAGATGTACGAGCCGATGATTGATAGGCATCGTAATGCAGATTTTAGGCTGAAGGTGGATACACCAAACTTTGAGCTGAAGACTGGTCTGATACACACAGCTCAACAGAATCAGTATGGGGGATTACCAACCGAGGATCCTCATCTACACATTCAGAGGTTCCTTCTGCTGTGCGATACAGTTAAGCAGAATCAGGTGCCTATTGACTATGTCCAGTTGCGCCTGTTTTCTTTCACACTGCGCGACAGAGCACTATCGTGGTACATGACGCTGAACTGCAATGAGATCTCAACATGGGAGGAATTGTGCAAGTTGTTCTTGATCCAGTTTTTCCCACCCAGCAAAACTATTCAGTTACAAACTCAGATTTCACAGTTCAGGCAGTTTTCTGGAGAGTCACTGTACGAGGCTTGGGAGTTCTTCAAGGATCTCTTGCGCTCCTGCCCTTGCCATGGTTTTACTAAGAAGCAGCAGATGTGTCATTTCTACAAAGGACTGGACAGGGAGACCCAGAAGCATGTGAATGCTTCAGCTGGAGGGTCACTGACTGCTAAACCACCACAGGAAGGGTTAGCTTTACTGGAAATGATGGCGAAAAGCGAATACAACTGGCCAGCAGACAGGGGAGATCACAGGATAGCAGAAGTTGATGACACTGGAGACATAGCTGCTGAGATCAAGTTGATGAGGAAAGAAGTGGCTTCTTCCACTAAATTACTGGAGACCCGCATAGCTAAGTTGGAAAATAACCTCCCTCAGCAAGGTTATGGGCAGGGGAATGAGATGCAAATGGAGGATGTAAACTATGTGAACCAGAGGAACTTCAACAACAATCGAGAGTATCCATCAGGGAACATGGTGTATCATCCCAACAATCGGAATCATCCCAACTTTTCTTATGGGAATCCGAACAATGCTCTGCAACCTCCACCTGGGTTTGCCACAAATCATGGAGTAGCAGATGAGCCTAAGGAGCCGAGCATGAGGGAGCTCCTAACTCAATTTATTGCAGTATCTGAGGCTAAAACAAATAAAATGACGGGGGATATTTCTAAGCTGCAGACTGGCATAGGTGAGATGGGAAAGCATTTGAAGCAGATCGACACCCAAATTTCCCAAATCGCTAATGCGATTGGTAACCAGCATACCCCTGGGCAGTTCCCTAGTACTACTGTAGTGAACCCAAGAGATCACTACAATGCCATTACTACCCGCAGTGGTAGAGGTTATGAGGGGCCATCTATGCCCACTAACTCGCCTGTGCAACCTGAAGTTGCACAGCCTGCTGATGTTCTTCCTGAAGAAGAACAAGTTCAAACGAGCAAGGGTACTTGTCCTGAAGACAGTACCAAACCTGCTGGTCCTATCCCTGTTCCCTTTCCACAGAGATTTGCCAAGAAGCAGAAGGATGAGAGGTATAAGAGATTCTTAGAGCACATGAAGAAGATTCATATTAATCTCCCTCTCATCGAAATCGTACAAGAGATTCCTGGGTATATGAAGTTTCTGAAGGACATGGTTACCCAGAAAAAGCCCTTTGGAGCATTCGAGATGGTCAACCTATTTGAAGAATGTAGCGCCATCGTCCAGAAGAAGATACCAGTAAAAAGGGCTGATCCAGGATGCTTCTCAGTCCCTTGTACCATTGGGGGACAAAATTTTGAGAAGGTCCTCTGTGACTCGGGGGCTAGCATCAATCTGATGCCCCTCTCTATCTTCAAGAAGCTCCGAATTGGGAATATCAAACCGACTACTATTAGGCTTCAGATGGCTGACAGGTCGGTGAACTACCCTAAAAGGGTAGTAGAGGATGTGCTGATTAAAGTTGGGGAATTTATTTTCCCAGCTGACTTTGTGGTGTTGGACATGGAGGAGGATAGGAACATCCCACGGATACTTGGGAGACCATTTCTGAACACTGCTGATGCTCTGATTGATGTGAAGAGTGGAGAGCTGAGCTTAAGAGTGAACGACCAGAAGGTGACATTCTCTGTCTGCAAGGCCATGGAGAAACACGACTGTGACGGGCACTTCGAGGAGTGTAATCAAATTCAGGTGATGTATCCTTCTGATCAGATTCCAAACACTAATTTAACTGACCCATAGGGGAGTTTCTACTGTGTCTAGCTACAGACAATAAATAAAAGCGCTTGTTGGGAGGCAACCCAACTTTTAATTGCCTTTTAATTTCTTTAATTATGTCATTCTATGTCGTTTTACACCATTTCCCACATTATACGTTCACTTGTGGTTGTTGAGTTCATTGGGTGCAGGAAAAGAGATGGAAACACGAAGAATTGCTGGCTTTGGCTGCAGTGAGAGCTTATCGAGGTTTCACACACATCTCTGTGATATTTTTTCCCCACAAACTTATTCTATCTGTTGTGTCGAATAAGTTTGGGGGAGGGGGATGTGATCGGGCGATGTGTGTTTCTATCTTTTTGTCTTTTTATTTGATTTGAGACTGCACTGGATGTTTTAAATTTCAGTATTGTAGTTCATAGTAGGTGTGTAATTGGGTGCTTTATTTTCTAATTGAATTGCAATGGGATTGAGGTGGCTTGGTCTGTTTCTTAATTGCATTATTGACCATAATTAATGATGACAAATACTTCTTTCTCGTGAAACCTGCATTGATGATTTGCATATGAGTTGATGAGGTGCATGTGTTTATAGAATTAATTTTGGCCTCTAGGATATGTTTGGTCCTGTGAGAATTTGAGCCTGTGTTCATTGATTGAGAGTATGTCACTGTACACTTACCTCTAGAACTTGCTCTGGTTTCTGTCTCAAAATTATAGAGGAATGTCATGAACTTAGAAATGATCTTAGGCCATCATTTCATAAGCCTCATTAAACCCAAACACTAACCCACTACACAATCCTTTGCTTAACCAGTTGAGCCTGTAAACCTTTTCTTTCTGAACCGGATGATAGGAGGTGTGGATGGAGTTATATGGGTATCTGTTGATGGTAGGTAGTAATATGAAAGCAATTTTATTGGAGTACATAGTCCAAAGCCTTGTGATGGACAATATAGTCTTGTGATATTTTATCTCTAGAATAACCCCTTTGAGCCTGTTACTTCTCCTTTCTTGGTCTATGAGTTAAGGAGAACATCATAGTTTTGTCTTGTCTATGAGAGAGTGCTATGAAAAAGGTGAACTGTATCTTGTCTATAAGATTTGGGTGAAATAAGTGTAATTGTTACAAGTGGATGAGAAATTTCTAAATTGATGAACAAAAGAAGGCTGGGCCCAATTGAAAAAAAAAAGGAGAGTTATTAGTATATGAGTTAGTTAGTCAATAAACAAATGTGGTATGTGATGGGGAGTTAGTTGTGTGAATGAAGTTATAAGGATGAATATGTTTAGTCACTTAGCCAAATATTCCATACCTTCACCAATGTGCCTATATTAGAACCACAAATAAAGACCTTTTTGATCTTTGCTCTAGCATTCTCAAGTCGGTGGAGAGTGTAGACAATGAGCAAGCCTATGGTAGGGAAGCTGTACAGTTGACAATTTGAGAGTATACACTAGCCTTTCTTGCAAATTCGAGCGACAATTTGAGAGATGCATTATCTTGTGAGGAACAGATTCTTAGAGGTCAAGATTGAAACTGTGAATTGATTGCATTTAGTTGACGATTGTTGTGATTGTTGGTGTGGGAATCACAATCCCCTTTGTGTCTGAAACGATTTATGATCAATTAATGCACCTCCTCGTGTTTATATTTGTATTGTTTTTGTCTTATTCATTGTTCGAGGATGAACAATAGTTTAAGTTTGGGGGGTTGATAAACACTCATTCTGTGCATTTTATTGATAGGATTATATCCGAATTATACCTTAGATTGAGTCATTACGTGATGTTTTCATACATTATTCTTTTTCTTTAAGGAAATATTACGTTTGGTTTTGTTTGATGTTGTTTGCACAGATTTTATGCTTATCTGAGTTAAAATGGGAAGTTTGAGCAAGCATCATGGGAGCTGATGAGTGCTAGCTTGCACCGGGAAGAAGAAAGAGTCAGAAAATGCCGAAGAACTCGCCAAAAAACCGTGTTTGAGACGAATACGGCGGTCCAGGAGGAGAACCGGCGACCCCCGTTTGTGAAAATTCTTTCGCAGCACAGCCGGCGGCCAAGTGGCAAAACCGGCGACCAAGCCAAAATTTCGGCGACGAGGTGGGAGAACCAGCGACCGCCGATTGTGCAACCGGGTCGCCGGTTCTGCAAGTTTTCTTTATTTCTCTTGTAACAAGATCGGCGACCTTCCTGCATGCCCTGCGATCGTCGATCGTGCATTCCTACTCGCCGGTTGTGCAAGTTTTGACGTATTCTGACGAATCTCAAGCCCAAAAATCATATTTTTTGGAGATTTAAAGAGCCCCAACTATAAATAGGAGTTCCCTGAACGTGAATAGGGTCCCTTTTATCATTTTTCTGAGATTAGAAGCATAGAATTGAGAGCAAAAGAAGGGGAACTTGAAGAGCACTCCAGGATTCGAAGATTGAAGACCCTAGGTTTTGCAAACCCTAGTATCACAAACCCTAGCCGCCACCTACACAGCACCCGCCGGCCGCCGCCTTTCCAACCACTGCCTGTGGCCGGAGTTTGCACCTACCTCACCCGGTTCAGTCCCAGCCGCTGCCTCCACGTCCTGCCACCTCCACCACCGGAGCAGTCATCTGCTGCAGTCGCCGGTCGTAGGAGTCGCGCGAGGCAGCAGCAGCCTTAGTCAAGGACTACACTGCAGCAACCACTGCCGCGCGCAGGTGACTCACGCGCGGCCAGCACCGGCAGCTCTCTCGCCCTTCACCGGTGCTCGCAGAGATCTTGCGCGCAGCCTCCATCTCCGACAACAGCTACCATCATCGTCGACATGCAATGAAATGCGACGGGGAGAGAGAGGCGGGCGCAGCCCAGCCGCAGGGAAGGATCCCCGCCGCCACCCGCTGGTCGCGTGTGCCGCGAGCCTGCGCGTCCTCCAGCCTGCACCGCCGCGTGCAGGAGGCGCGCGGCCTGCCAAACCTGGGGATCCACCGAAAATGCGCGCTGCAGCCATGAAAACTTGGCGCGGCCCAGCTGCAGGCAGAGTGCCTGCCCGCCGCCGCCACCCATCGCCACCGCCAAGGTCGCCGCCGCCATCTTGTGGGTGAAGGGTTGCACCCTAAAAGGTGTTCTTCCATGTTCTTCGTTCTTCATTTCTCGTTCTTCCGGATCTCAATATTACGGATTTAAAAAATAGAAAATATAAAAAATAGATCTAAATCTATTACATGATTTTCCCTATTAAATCTAACCACGAATTTTCTCGTGGTGAAAAACAAATCCAAAAATGAGAAGGCCATGAGAACAAAAATATCCACGACAATTTAAATCCATCCATGAACAAACATATTTATTTAATATCAATTTATCCAAGATAGAGCCTATGAACATCAACCTGGCTCTGATACCAATGGTAGGGTTTGAGTCTACGATGGACAACACGAGTTGCCATTATTAATTTCTTGCCAAGGATCGTTCTTAGGATACCAGGAACAAATTTCAATTAAATAAACCATGTGATCCTATGCATGCTCCTACAAAATTAATTGCAGAGGATGGATTAGAGAATAAGTGATTTCACCGTTTGATCTACAGATCTAGATCGGAGCCAATAACAATGAAATGGATCTGGATCTGAATCTGAACGCCGGCAATGAACGGTTGTTCCTACAGATCTGGTCTTCTGATCTGTTCCCTTGCTCCTTGGAAATCTGGTGAGGATTATCCACCAAGTTGGATCTGAGATCCGGAGAAGACGATCAATTTCTCCCTCAGATCAGCCATGCCGCTGTTCTCTCTCAATATACTGAAAACCCTAATTCTCTATGATTTGATAGAGAGAAGGCCTTTATATAGTGTTAGGGTTTTGAGAAACCCTAACCCTAATGGGCAATGAGCATTTTATGGGCCAGACCAGGGACCAGATGCAAATAATAAAGTGGGCTCTCTTTATTAATTAATCCTTCCTTGTTCAACCCAGAACATAATTAATTAATAAAACATTGTTTTAACCTTCACCACGGTAACAATGCTGACTCGCCCCTTTATTACAACGTTATTAGGAACGGGTTGCACCAAACTAACATGATCCACATATTTAAGGTTTTAGACATTCATTAATTAATTTGGCTTATGAGAATCAGCCACAATTAATTAATCTCTTATTTCTTTAGTAATACCACTCACTCCTTTTCACTTATGCCTGAATTAAATAATTCAACCTGCAGGGTTTAGCATAATGAACCTTGTGAGCTCCTCAGGAAATGTCACCATCCTGACACGAATATGCTTACCTAAGCGTCCAGACTAAGCAGGCCACACACAAATTACCAACACCAAAAATACAAGTATTAGAATACATGTAAGACTCGCCACTCTAGTAAATCAAAGTGTTGTCAATCTGTGTGTGCCCCTTATCCTTCAGTTAGGTTTAAGATCATAGGAAGTATGTTAGGGATCTGGCTCATTCATATGTCAATGAGAATGGCACATCCCACTGTTGATCCCATCAATACATAACTATGTACCGACACATCAAGTAGCTAGGATAAGCCCACTTATGAACCGATGTGCCGCAGCTTAGACCAACAGCCTATCCAGGGACCGTCTCAGTTGTGATACTGTTTATATCTCGCTTGGTCAAACGACTCATATGATCCTCTGTGATCTCCTACACACCATGTGGTCATCCCTATAGGCGAGACAATAGGATATTATGGTTCGTTGTATGTTTGTTTAATTAGACAGCGAGCATTGTTGTAGCAACATATATGAAGACCAGTGTACAAAACACTTGATCATATATGCTTTCAGTATAAAATCCCAACACCTTGTGATTTGGATCCTTCTGATTCACGACTCTATAGTTTCTCTTGATTGTTGATTGTCGTTTGCTGGCCGTTTAGCATGTGGCAGGTATCTCAGCAGTTTGAGTTAAGACCTTCGGATTCTGCTGGAGTTATTTCTTCAGTATTATTGTGGCATTCCTCCGCATTGCTAGCCTTTTTCTTCTTTAGCAGTCTTCAGCAATTTATCAAGTTCTGCTGACTCCTTCAGCATCCTTGATTCTTTTTCTTTCTAATTCTATTACAACTCGAGTATAAATTTCTATACAAGACTTTTACAATCGACTCGATAACTGAGTTGTTGGAGCTTTGATGCACCAAAACATATCAAACTATGACTATGAATCATTTACAACAGAAGGGGTTTTATAATATCTAACAATATTCCTAAAAATTTCCCCCTTTTTGGTGCAATCAAAGCCTTAATCTTAAGCTTTAATTCTAACTGATCATTGGAAAGCTAATTACTGAGATTACAAAGATTTTCCAGTCAAGTCTATTCTCAGCATCTCAACTCCCGTAGACTCAGTATGATTCCTAAATGTTCCCCCTCAAAATATCAAGGGTATTGCTCGATTATTAAAAAAATTTCATCACGTAAATGGCTTCCATATTTTCTATCAGATAAGCACATAGCACATGCACACACATATTTTCATCAAGAAATCACAGGAACATTTCACACACATCATCATTCCACGCAGTTTGCTAATTACACTAAGTGTGTAATTTAAACTAAATCAATTAGATCAGCGTTGGACAATAACATGTTGTCTTCAACCTAGGTTAGTTTCCAATAATAATATCATGCTTTGTAGTACATGGAACGCATACCCAAATCGAAATTAAAAAAATGTTTTTCAACTAGGAGACTCATAGGGTTAAGAGAGATATTACTTCTTAGTTGTTGAGGAGTCTGAATCAGCAGTATCTCTGGCACTTGAAGAACCGGCGGTGTGCTTCTTCATATTCTTGAGTGCTTCCATCATCCTCTTCCTGAAGTTGTCCATGACAGCTTCTCTTTCGTGTCTTCTGATTCTCTCATTTTCTTCAATTCTTCTATGCTCTTCTCTCTCCTCCTCTTCGCGTTGTCTCCTTCCAATTGTCTTCCAGCTTCAAGGCGATGAAATCTGTCTTCTTGCTCCTTTCTTTTTTCTGCTTCTTCTGCTAACCTCTTCTCTTCCCTCTCTTTGATCGCAGCAAAAATCCCAGTGGAGAAGGTCTCGAAGTTGTATTGTTGAGCAGCAAGCATTTCGTCTTTCACTTCTAACATCTGGTTGGTAACTTTTTTGCGCACAATCGGTACCAGTTGCTCTCCTATGCTCCGTCCTACCATGGTATGAATGAATTGCTGGAGGTCTCTCTGATAAATGCGGGAGCTCAAGGGCTCAATTGTCATGATTTGGTTCCTCGGATAGCACTATTTAATTCTTGGTAGTGGGCATGGGGGCAACGGTAGCCAATGCTTGAGAGGAAATGGATGGTTGGTTAGCATGAGCTGTTGCAGCAGGTGCATTCTCCTTTCTTTCTTCTTCTTCAGCAGTTACAGGGGAGGACAACCTAAAACTTTGCATCCTGGAAGACTTGTTGGCTAGTTGAGTAAGGACCTTTTCTTTCAACTCCAAAATCTACTTCCTATCCTCTTCTCACTTTTGTGCGGCTTGTTCTTCTGCTATCTTCATTTTCAATTCCTCAGGTGCGGCCATCTGTCTTCTTGTGGCAGGAGACATAAAATGCTGAGTGAATGGTGGAGAGTCTTCAGCAACATATTCGGATGGTGGCAGTGAGCGATCTCCAGTGGCTGCTCTTTGAGCTTTGATCTTCTGCAGCCTTGTAGCAACCTGCTTCTCCGTATAATGTCGTTTGGATGTCTGATCCATCCGTCAGCCCATTCCTCTTCACTCTTCCAATAGTTGAGACCCATCCTTGCCATCATAATTGTGCGGTCCTCATAGTGTAGTTCGTGAGTGACATAATCAATGAATCGCCATCTCTGGAACTCCGTTCTTAACCATTCTTGATTGGAAGACTCACCCAGTAATTCAACAAGATATAAATTCTCGACTTTGGCAGCAACTTGAGTTTCTATAAAGAGACAAATATCTTTTGCCCAGAAGATGAGATCATCATTCTTCTCATCTCTCACCGTGACAAGAGGTCACCACTTTGCAATCCTCTTAGATTTGTAGTTCCTGCGGGTAGTCCTTCCATGGGCACTCTTAGAGTTTCTTCTCTAAAAACAAAATCTCCATCGGTGACAGCTCCTGCATCCTCCTCATAGATAGAACTAGGAATATCGCTGAAAGATATAACTGATACTTCTGGAGAGCTAGGAATCAAAATGTGTCGTTGCCAGATGGATTCAATGGTTCTTTTGAGCACATTCGTAGTGTCTGCGTCTGTATTCCATCCTAGAACTGTTGATGGATCTATTCCCAAGGTGCATAGATACTGTGCATTTTGTGCTCGCACGAGGGCTTCAGCATTCTCAGTGGTAGTGGCTTCTTCTTGAACTGATGTCTCTTCAGCAGTGGGTGCCCCAGCATCTGCTTCTTTGGTTGCTGTGATGATCTGCTGAACGCCTTCTAGTATAGCTACCTCTGGTTGTTGTGAACCCTTGTCTTCTTCTTTGTCCTTAAGGTCAGCGTTCTCCCTCACTGTGACCTTTTCTCCTGAATCAGCAGTTGGGATCTGGACTGTCTCTTTCACCAGATCGGCTTCTGCTATAATTGTAACAACTCGGCTTTCTCCTTGCTCAGCCAGTTGTTCCTTCTCATTTCCTTTCTCAACAACAGAACTGCTTCCACAATGCACAGGAGTCTGTAGCAAACTTCTTTCAGAATTTTCTTCAGCACTTACGCTTCCCCCTTGATTGGTGGCGGGCTGAACTGTCATCGTGTCAGAACTCCTTTCTCCTTGCGCAGGAGTCTGCAACCTTCTTGATTCCATTACAGCTTCTTTCAATTGTCTTTTCTCAAAATCAGCAAATGATTCCACATTAGGATTTTCAAGCCTTTCATCAGCAAACGTGACCTTGCATTTTCCTTTCGCTGCTTGTGCCTTTTCAACGTCTCGTCGAGTAATATGACCGGATCTTTCTCCAGCTTGGATCTTGGCATTACGCTCTGCGTAGCTTGCCATGACTTCTTCATAGTGAGAGTCCCTCTCATCAAGAGTCATATGTAGTCTGAACTTGGAGTAGTACCTCTGCTCGCGTGCCCTCTAGAGCGCTTTCTATTATCGCCTCTTCTTCCGTGACTCCTCCTCATCAGAAAATTCAAGCCTTTGTTTTTCAGCTGTTTCAGTGGTTTCTCTCGCAGTTTCCTTGACGACATCTGGAATTGGTAGAGAAGTGTCTACCTCTGGCATAGTGATTTTGATGGTTGTTCCTTGAGATCTGTCGTGCTTGCCCTTCTTCTTGGCTTGTTCGTCATCACCTGCTGGTTTTCTCCTCCTCTGTTGAGGACTTCTTTTTGAACGCCTCTTCTTCACAACAGGTGGCTCAGGAGGTTGACTAGTTTCCTGTGATGTGATGTCGACCAAATTTTCAAGTTCAGTAAACAGGGCATCCTGTTCTGCATTTTGCCTTTCTTCTTCAACTTCTTCGGCGGTAAGCGGAACATCAGTAGGCATGACAGCATGTCCCTAGTAGGGATCCTCTTCATCAGAGCATGGCTCTTCAGGGTTGACATTGCTCTTTCCCTTTGGTATCAAGGGCTCCTTCTAATTCTTCGGTGGTAGTTTTTTCTTGGTTGGCGGTATGTAGTAGGAGTGGATCAAATCCTCACCACGGCAACGCCTTCCTTCTGGTATGATTCCCTCTAGAAAGTGACTTATCTTTAATCCAAAACCCACGTCTTGGGTGAACGTGTGATCCTTCTTCACACTCTTGTTCTTGTAAACATGCGCTAGCCATTTGGTGTAGATGAACTTTGCCCAATTTCCATGGATTTGATCCTCAATTGCCATCATAACAGCAAACTTCTTAGCACTTAGTTCAGAGAGCGAACCAACTTCGCCTACTAACATCCTTATGACAATCTGTGCTAGGCTTTTCATTGGCTCTGCCAGTGACTTCAGTGGTGCTGCTATCTTCCACGGCTCTTTGAAAGTTTCCGTCTTCCATCTTAGCCATCTCCTTTGCATTTCGGCTTCGTCGTTGACTTTGTAGTTAGCTACATCTTCACCGTCATTTCGGAGTCCGTACTTCTTTTTCAAAACTTCAGGGCTTACCACAATCTTGATACCCAAAAACACTTGTGGTGAAGAACTCTTCATCTTTATCAACTACTGCGCGAGCAAAGAATTCTGCGACTATATGCGGACAAAACTTCTTGGTTTCCGAAAATAGATACTTCAATAGATTCTCACGATCGATTTTACCTATGACAATGTCACACCAGTGTTTCCGGAACAATGGTTCATAGAGTATCTTGTCCTTCTTGACTTGAGCAACCCTCTTTTGCTCGTTGGTGAGTTTACCAGGAGCCTTACCATCACTTATGGCAACAAGGCGATAGTATGAAATTGACTCATCAATGTCCTCCATCTTGTAGATTCCTATGAACGTTGGTTGGAACTGTTCTGGCTCTCCGGGCATGTTGGGTTGTCCGGATGATTCTGCAGGGGGACTGGTGCGGTTGGAAGAGTCCGCGATTGATGTTTCTTCTGAAAACTCAAAAAGTGTAGAGCATAAGAAATTTCAAAATCAGAAGTTAGGGGAGTATTAGGGTTTAGAATTTCCAAACCAAACTTCCTTTATACAATCCCAAGTAACCGGCTTTACTGTGAGCGGTTGGATCTCTCCTTCTGATCTGGATAAATCGACGGTTGGGCAGTTGGTGATGGTTCGCCTTACGTCCCACGAAGTTGGAAACTTGTGCGTGGCTGACGTGTCTCCTGATTATTTGTTGTCACCCGAGCTAGAGTTACTTTTTAATTAAATCAAACTCTCTAGCTCCTTCATCATTAGATAATCCCGCCTTTCGAGATATATTTAAAATGATTTTCTCCTCCTTGTTTGCTGGTCAACATGCAGAGATGCTTTAGTTGAGGGTAGCATATCCAGCAATGTGAAAGGCCTATGGTGAGAGCTTGGACTCAGCATACGATTATCATAAATACCCCTTTATTTAGAATGCAGTAGATCACATAGTTTGCTGAGAGCTTGGACTCAGCAATCACTTCTTTGATTTCATTGTGATCTGTACATTCCTTAGACCTTGTTTTCTGAGAGCTTGGACTCAACATCTCCCTTAAGGTCCTTTATTCAATAGATGCTCACAATCTGCTGAGAGCTTGGACTCAGCAGTTACTCGAGTGTTATCCCTAGCAGTCTACGGATATCTGCTGAGAGCTTATGCTCAACACTCTTTGGGGTTCCACTGAGAGCTTGGACTCAGTAGACAGAACAGACTCTTTTAATATTTTGATCCTTATAGGAGCAAAGAGTCTTTTTACTGAAATCTTGGACTGAGTAAACATTTTTTGGTTTTGTTGTTATTGCCGAATATCAATCAATATCAAACAATTGAGAGCTTGGACTCAGCAGTTCTTCTAGACTCTTTAGATTCATTGAATCCTTTAAATTCAAGAGTCTTTTACTGAGAGCTCAGACTCAGTATATGTCGGGAATCTGTTGAGAGCTTGGACTCAGCAGTCAACAGAGAATGTTTTGCTTGAATTGATTCTCCATTTCAGCTATCAAGCACTCTGCTTCCGACTAAGGTTTGGGATACCTTTAAGAAATTTCTATCTTTTGATTTTCCTTTAAATATTTTAGTATTTTCATGGAAAATCATTTGTTTTTTGATAGGATTCTATATACACAAGGATTGTAATGATCTAGCATTTTGATTCAGGCAGTTATATTGTTTGAGATAACAGAGTATTGTCATCAAAACGAGCATTTTATTGATATCATTGATTTACAAGAGTTACACTTCGCAAAGTATAATACTACAAGTTTACAATGATCAATTTGTCTTCAGACTACTCCAAATAACGCATTTGCTAGATCTGCTCCTTCTTGGTCTTTTCCCCGAGCTCATTGTTGCAAGTCACCCCACTTACACAGCAATGTCTTGTTCCAAAGCTGTGAGATGTCTTGTATGTAGACATCTCTTCAGCTACCAGCCTTGTTGCTTTCCTGTGGACACTTCAGCACACGGAAGAAAATCCGAAGCCTGCAGATCTCACCATCTGCTTGGATCGGCGCTCTTGTCCACATCTCTTATCAGCACTTGGCACTTCACATAAGTTTCCTAATGGTAGGATGGGTACCATCTGTTAGCCCAGTATGCCTTTTTGCTACCCTGGATGCCAAGCAGATGCATACAAGTTGTATCAGCTTCATCCACATACATATTCTTCATCTTGCTTCTTCATCTCCTTTTTTTCATTTTCGTCCATGAAGAAGAGATTAGGAATTAGTGATTTGAGAACCCCTACCCAAAGGTATTCTCAAATCTCATGACTAAGGATTATCCATCCTCAGACCCACCTAACAAGCTTATATCTCTCCAACGATAAAGCTGTCATGGCCTGACGGAATGGACCGCCTATCTCTGTTCGGTTCTATTATCAGAAAACTCATTGTCCTTGGTGAACCGAGAATTGAGAGAATCTTCTTTGATGTGATCTTTGTGAAGATTACGACTCTTCCTCTCAACTTGGAGACTTCCAAGTCACGTTGCTCAAACCCATTTTGGAGGTATTTTGGTGAAATGGTAAAGGACGACATTTCTGGTTTCTTCGAGCAGGGTTTCAAGAAAAGGTGGGAATGGAAGGCAAGTGATAGATCTAGGGTTCAGAGGTTTTGAAATGGTTTTCCTAAGCAAGATAACCTCTCCTTAAATAGACGTAATCCCTCCTACAGAATTGTTCATCTAATCACTTCGTCTGCCTTGGGAACCGACGGTTTTGCAATAACTTTCCACGTGGCAGCTATTTTCAGAACTGAATCATCTCGAGCCTTGAACGAGATCTTCGGTAATGATAGCAAATATCTATCGCCGCTTCATCATTGATGATAATTGATAACTCTCATAAAGAGTTATCTTTTGATCTCTTCTTATAAACTTTAGGTGTTGTTTTGAATAATATTGTTCTTAATCAGAGTCCTTTGTGGTTGTTTTTACATCTTTGTGATTATGGCATGTTATTTTAGTTAATGCAAGTTTTAATAAGTTTTTGCAAGCTTTTTGTGAAGTTTTGACCAGGTTCGGAATGCTAGAGCTTATCTATCGCATGATAGTCCGTAGTTATGCTCGAGCATGGAAAATGCAAAGAGCAGAATGCAGAGGACCTTCTCTCTCCGGGACCACTTGAAGACAAAGATAAAGTTCCTTTTTGATCTTGTCTGCTGGAAGGACAGGTGTCGTAATGGAACTTGAACCTTTGTCTGAAAGGAACAATGACACTTTTACACGTGGACGAATCCTTGGAAGAGAAGAAGGATCAATGGTGTTGGAAAGAAAGGAAAAATATCAACAAGAAAGAGTACAATTCAGAATACACACACGAAAAATAGCACATGAACAGAGGGAGATTGAGTAACGAGCTTGGAGAAGAAGACATTGAAGATAGAGAGATCATCATCGATAGTTTGTTTTTAGATTTTGTGTTGTACATGATGGTGATTGATTTCCTATTTTATTTCATTCTCTTCGCAAGTATGAGCTAACTTCATTTAACACTTGGGTTGTAGAACGAATCGCTTATGCTTGATTTTGTGTTAGAATGATGTTTTGCATATCTGAGCTTGTCATTGATCTTGTTTAATCTCATTTCTTGAGCTCGAAAGTGGAAAGAAATACATCACCTATAGAGACCGGAAGGAGAAATAGGCCGAGAAGATCTTAGACAATTGTGTTAATCCCATAGGCATATGAGGTGATACAACTTAAGAGAGCTGGACTTATTGATTTCATCACTAGAATACTGTGGTAAGCACAGGCATATGATGCTCAGTAGGATAGTGTAGATCTAGTAGAGCAGCAGTTTGCTAGGAAGATTTAGAAAAGTTCTAAGGCTCAGATAATTGCGAGACAGAAGCTCTAGCATATAAGATAGTAAAAGTGAATTGTATTCCATAACCCGAGTGTGCCTTTCATTATTGTGAACTAGTTTATATAATATATGTTTATTCTGTGGAACGAGGAAGTATTATTGATTTTAGTCTTGTTTGGTTTTATAATTTATGCATATTTATGTTTTGAGTAGAAGTTAGTGACAAACACCCCTTCATTTGCAAGCAATTCTTAGTGCACGGTTTAAAACTCACTCTCTAGGGTTCGATATCTGGTCTCACTTGACCTTACTACTTATAGATAGCGTATACTTGTGCATGGTTCTATAGGTACACTATAGCACACAACAAGTTTTTGGCACCGTTGCCGGGGAGTGACTAAAAATTAAATCTGAATGCTTTTGAATTGCTTATGTATTATAGTATATAACCTGACCTGAATGCTTCTGGAAACTAATCATTTTCTCTATGCAAGGGGGTCAGTGGTTTATGAGTGAAAAGATTGTACGAGAACTATTTCCATTTGATTCGGAAATTGAGAGGACTTTTAGGAGAAACAGGAGAAAAACAGAAAATTAAGAAAATGGCTGAAGGAAATCCGGAATGGAATATTGATGATAAGGACAGGATAATCAGGACCTATATGACACCAAGATTTACTGATTTTGATCCAGGGGTGGTAAGACCTGAGGTGCAGGCACAACATTTTGAGTTGAAGCCTGTTATGTTCCAAATGTTGCAAAGTCTGGGGCAGTTTGGTCGACAAGCTACAGAAGATCCACACCTATATCTAAGATCTTTCTTGGAGATCTGTGATAACTTCAAACTGCAAGGAGTGACACCTGAGGCTTTGAGGATGCGACTATTTCATTTCACTTGGCTCACAAATCTGACACGTGGATCTGTGACAACTTGGAATGAGCTAGCAGAGACTTTCTTAATAAAGTACTTCCCTCCTTCCAGGAATGCTAGGTGTAGAAATGCAATCATGTCTTTTAGGTAAGATGATGAATCTGTCAGTGAGGCATGGGAAAGGTATAAGGAACTGTTAAGAAGGTTTCCAAATCATGGGATACCCTATGGTATTCAGATAGAGATCTTTTACAATGGACTGACTGGAAATTCAAGAATGATGATTGATGCTACTGCAGGAGGAGCCCTATTAGATAAAACATATAATGAGGCATGTGAAATCTTGAATAAAGTGGTTGCAAACAACTATCTCTGGGCTAATTCCAGGGCAGCAGCTATTTCTACTCCAAAGGTTGCAGGGGTTCTGGAAGTTGATCCCATGAAGGCCCTCACTGCACAAATGGAAGACTTAGGAGCAACCATGAAGAATATTGGGAAAATACTAGTCAGGCCATGATACATCCTATGCCAACGAAGTCTGCAATGGTTTTAAGTTGTATCTACTGTGGAGAAGGTCATCAGTTTGAGGAATGCCCTTCGAATCAAGCATCTGTTTTTTACATGGGAAACAGACCTCAACAATATCAGGGAAACAATAACCCTTACTCTAACACTTACAATATAGGGTGGAGGAATCATCCCAATTTTTTATGGTCTGGGCAAGGACATCAGAATGCTGCAGCACGGGAATAGCATAACAATTTTAACAAAGGTGGTTACAACCAACAGCAGAGTAACCAGCAACAAGGTAACCAGCAACAAAGTTTGGATGCACCACCTCAGAAGCCTGAGAAAACCATAGAGGAAATGATGAAAGAGTTCATGGCTAAGAATGAAGTAAGGCTGAAAAGTCAGGATGCCTTGATACAGAGTCAAACATCCTCTTTGAGGAATCTGGAAGTTCAAATGGGTCAGTTGGCCAATGATATTAGGAACAGACCACAGGGAAGCCTACCTAGCAGTACAGAGAACCCTAGAGGGGAAATGAGCAGTGCAAGGTGGTGACCTTAAGGAGTGGAAAATAGTTTGATGAAAGACCAGCTGAAGCACAACAAAAAGAGGTGGAATCACCTGCAAAAGAGGATCAGACTGGAACCAAAACACAAAGAGAAGGGAAAGCTCCTATTAAGGAAGTTTATCCCTTAGTTAATGAGGAGTTGGTAAATCATTAAAAGCAAATTGAAGTTCCTGAGGGAAATGTGCTTAATAACAAAAGAAAGTCCGTGGAAGATGATTACAATCCACCCCAGCCACCATTCCCTGTTAGATTCAAGAAACAGAAGGAAGAGGAGCAATTCAAAAAGTTTTTGGACATGCTCAAGCAAATTCACATCAATGTACCTTTGGTGGAAGCATTGGAGCAAATGCCTACTTATGTTAAATTTCTGAAGGACATTCTGACTAAAAAGAAAAGGCTGAAGGAGTTTGAGACTGTGTCCTTGTTTGAGGAAGTTTGTGGGCCTTTGAGAAGGCAGATTCCAGCAAAGCTAAAGGATCCAGGGAGTTTTACCATCCCCTATTCAATTGGAGGAAGGGATGTAGGAAGAACACTCTATGATCTGGGGGCCAGTATGAATTTAATGCCACTGTCAATCTTCAAGAAGCTGGGGATAGGAGGAGTAAGACCAACAACTATTACCTTGCAACTTGCAGACAGATCAACTGTGCACCTATTATGAAGCTGATAGAGAATTTTATTTTCCCTGCAAACTTTATCATTTTCGATTATGAAGCTGATAGAGAAGTACCTATTATTCTGGGAAGACCCTTCCTGGCTACAGGCAGAACCTTGATTGATGTGGAGAAATGAGAGTTAATCATGAGGGTCCATGAAGAACAGGCTACTTTTAACCTGTATAACACTATGAAGTTACCAGATGAACCAGAGAATTGTTTCACAGTTGAGATTTTGGAGTCAGTATTGGAGGAGTACAGTACAGATCTACAAAAAGAAGAATTTGAGGATGAGGAAGTGTCTGAAGAAAATGCTGTAGCATGGGTAGAGCATGGTGCAAAGTTTGGGGGATACAAGCCCAACTTTGAATCATTAGATCTTATGAGTAGGGAAAAGAAGGAACCAAAATCTTCTCTCGAAGCACCTCCTGAACTGGAGCTAAAGCCTCTACCAGATCACTTAAAGTATGTGTACCTAGGAGAAGCAGAAACTCTACCTGTGATAATTGCCTCAAAATTGAAAGAGGATGAACAGAGACTGATGCATATGCTTAAATAGCACAAACAGGCAATTGGATGGACCATATCAGATATTAAAGGAATCAGCCCTACCATATGCATGCATAAGATACTGCTGGAGGATGGGAGTAAAAATTCAGTACAGCCACAAAGGAGGCTCAATCCTAACATGAAAGAAGTTGTGAAGAAAGAGATAATCAAATAGTTGGATGCAGGAATCATATTTCCCATTTCAGACAGCTCATGGGTGAGCCCAGTGCATTGTGTGCCTAAGAAGGGGGGAGTTACTATTGTGCAGAATGAGAAGAAAGAGATGATATCTACAAGGACAGTCTCTGGGTGGAGGATTTGTATAGATTATAGGAAGTTAAATGATGCCACCAGGAAGGATCACTTTCCTCTGCCATTTGTAGATCAAATGTTGGACAGGCTGGCTGGTCAAGATTACTACTGCTTCTTAGATGGGTATTCTGGTTACCATCAGACAGCAATAGCCTCAGAGCATCAAAGTTTAACTACCTTCACATGCCCTTATGGAACCTTTGCATTTAGAAGGATGCCATTTGTCCTTTGTAATGCTCCAGCAACTTTCCAGCGTTGCATAATCTCAATATTTTCTGAGATGATGGAGAATGGGTTAGAGGTGTTTATGGATGACTTCTCAGTTTTTGGAAAAGACTTTAACGCCTGTTTAAGAAATCTTGAAAAGGTTCTGCAACTTTGTGAGAAGTCACAGCTGGTCTTGAACTGGGAGAAATGTTGTTTCATGGTGCAGCAGGGGTTAGTTCTAGGGCACAAGATTTCAAACAAAGGCATTGGGGTTGATCCTGCAAAAATTGAAGTTATTGACAAGATGCCAGTTCCAAATTCAGTAAAAGCAGTTAGAAGTTTTCTGGGGCATGCTGGTTTTTATAGAATGTTTATCAAGGATGTTTCCAAGATAGCCAAGCCACTTTCAGAACTGCTAGAACAAGACAGAAAGTTTGATTTCAGCAGTGAATGTATGAAGGCATTTACTAAGTTGAAAGCTGCACTTGTTACAGCCCCTGTAATGCAACCACCAAGCTGGGATGAACCTTTTGAGCTAATGTGTGATACAAGTAACTATGCAGTGGGAGCAGTGTTAGGACAGAGAAAGGATAAAATTTTCAGATCCATTTACTATGCAAGTAAGAAAATGGATGGAGCACAGAGGAATTACACTACTACAGAAAAGGAACTGTTAGCAGTAGTGTTTGCTTTTGATAAGTTTAGATCTTATCTGGTTGGAGCTAAGGTGATTGTGTTTACAGATCACTCTGCAATCAAGTACTTAATGGCTAAGAAAGATGCAAAGCCAAGGCTCATCAGATGGATACTCCTTTTGCAAGAGTTTGATTTAGAAATCAAAGACAGGAAAGGAACAGAAAATCAAGTTGTTGATCATCTATCAAGGTTGGAAAACCCATTTGGAGTGGATGACACAGTCCAGATCAATGATAATTTTCCAGATGAGAAACTCATGGCATGCATGGAGGATGCACCTTGGTTTGCAGACTTTGCAAATTATCTTGCCACAGGCAGAAAACCTTATGGTTTGCATGGACAGCAATTGAAGAAGTTTCTACATGATGCAAAGTTCTATTATTGGGATGATCCAACTTTGTATAGGTTGGGACCTGATCAGATTTTCAGAAGGTGTGTTCAAGAACACAGGATTCCATATATTTTGAGTGAATGCCATGCTTCAGCATATGGAGGGCATTTTGGTGGACAAAGGACAGCTGCTAAAGTGCGGCAATCAGGATTTTACTGGCCAGGGATTTTTAAGGATGCATTTCAATTTGTAAAGAATTGTGACAGATGCCAAAGAGTGGGAAATCTACCAGCCAAGAATGCTATGACTTTGAATAATATTGTGGAGGTAGAATTATTTGATGTGTGGGGAATGGACTTCATGGGGCCATTTCCATCCTCTTTTGGGAATGAGTACATTTTGTTAGATGTTGATTATGTATCTAGATGGGTGGAAGCTTGTGCTTGTGCTCACAATGATGCTGCCACGGTTATAAAATTTTTGCATAAAAATATCTTTACTAGGTTTGGAACTCCAAGGGCAATAATAAGTGATGAGGGTACACATTTTATCAATAAAAGTCTGGCAGCTATGCTGGCCAAATACAACATTAATCACAAGGTTTCAACTGCATACCATCCACAAACCAATGGGTTGGCTGAGTTGTCAAACATAGAAGTGAAAAGTGTGCTGGAAAAAGTGGTGAACACTACAAAGAAGGATTGGTCAAAACATTTGGACGATTCATTATGGGCTTATAGAACAGCTTATAAAACACCTTTGGGGATGTCTCCCTACAGGTTTGTCTTTGGGAAAGCCTGTCACCTGCCTTTGGAAATGGAGCACAAAGCATATTGGGCCACTAGGAAACTTAATCTTGATCCTAAGGCAAGTGGAGAAAAGAGGATATTGCAGCTTAATGAACTTGAAGAACTGGGGCTGCAAAGATATGAAAATGCCAAGATATACAAGGATAAAGTGAAAAGGTGGCATGACAGCAAGATTGCAGATAGAAATCTGGAAGAGGGACAACAGGTTCTACTTTTCAATGCCGAATTGAGATTGTTTCATGGCAAGCTCAAATCCAAGTGGTCAGGACCTTTCACTTTGGTCGAGATCTACCCTTATGGAGCTGTGGAACTGAAGGATGAAAGCACAGGGAATATCTTCAAGGTTAATGGACAAAGGGTGAAACAATACCATGGAGGAAGCTGGGAGAAGGTGAAGGCTTCCACTCAAGTGCAGGAACCTTAAAAATCGAGGTACCCTAAGCTATCATGAGGTTAGAAGAAACATGTGGTGATAGATTAGGATGACCAATTTTAATTCTGCATTTTATTTCCAGCCTAGTTAAATTTAAATTTGTTTTGATTAAGTTTTAGGAAGATCGAATGCTACAGCCTTTGAGTAACATAGGGGTTAGGTTGAACAGAAGGTACATAAATTAAATTAGGAGTTTATTTGATGTATTAGTTCTTTCAGTTTATTATTTCAACCTATAAAAAAAGGGAGAACTGTCAGAATGGTAAGTGGGGTTAAAAATTATGCAAAAGTGAGCGTGTCTTGAAAATAGCCGTTGAGAGGAGAGAGAATGGTGATATCAGTTAACCCCTACCTCTAGGAATGACGGTTTTGGTAACTTACCTTTTAATTTTGAAAGAAAAGAAGGTGTCTAATCAAGGGAAGTCGAAAGGTTTCCTTATTTCTCTTGTCGGTTAATGCTTAAGTAGGTGTGTATATATATTGTACATATTGTGAAAATCAAACAAAACCACCACCTTCTTTAGCATTCGGGCAGAAAAGTTTGGAAGATCTCGTGGTATAAATCAGAGTTTTTGTCGAGAAACAGAATCCAGCATGAGGACTAAGCAGAGTGGTAAGAAATGACCGAGTATGGATATTGAGCCCGTTGAAGCGAGTCCAGAGAAAGAAAGCACAATCTCACCGAAACCCAAGGGTAAGGCAAAGGCAAAGAAGACAGAACCTCCTGTTCAGGGGTTAAGGAGATCTAGCAGGGCTGCTGTTTCTATCATGACTCAAAGAAATGCTAAGTTACCTCCTACAAGTGCGGAGAACCCTGTGGTTATCCCTGATGCACCCAAGAAAAAGCCTAAATCTGAGAGTGCAAAGCCCAAGAAGGGAAGTTTTATGGACTTGGTTGAAGCTGCTACCTCTAAGGATGAACCTGAGATTTCAAAGGAAGCTGAGGAAGAAAAAGATACCGCTAGCTGTGAACCTGAGCATACTAAGGAAGCCAACCTGAGTGCTGAAGAAACTACGAAAGGCCAGTCTGAAGAGCCTGAGATAGAACAAGAACCTGAGCAATCTGAGGAAGCCAATTTGAGTGCTGAGAAAACCACAAAAGGCCAGTCTGAGGAGCCTAAAACAGAACAAGGACCGGAGAATCAAGAGAATGAGGATGCTGAAAAAGAGAGTTTTGAAGAGCAGCACCAGTCTGTTACTAAAGGACATGAATCAACAACCGAAGATGATAATGATAAAGGGGAGGAGAATTCTGAAAACAAAGACGAGTCAGATAAGGCTGATGCTACAGCATCTGAAGAGCCTGAGGTGGAAGCTGATGAGCAACCTACTGCTCTGAAAGGAAATGTTTTTGTGTCAAAGAAAGGGATTTTGAGAAATCGGAAAATAGGAAAGCGAGTGAAGATGGTGGAAGTAAAGGAGCAGAAGGAAGTTCGAAGGAGATAGCAGCTAAGTCAAAGAAAATGGTAATCAAGCAAGGAAAGACCAAAGTGGTGGAACTATCGGCCGAAGAGATCGAGAGGATTCCCAAGTTCTCATCCGATCTGCACAAAAAAAGGATGCAAGCTCTGGCTAGCCGCAAATTCATGCTAGAGCGACGGTTTAAAGACCTATCCAAGCTGCCTGAAGGATTGGTCAAAAGTGTTGAGAATCAAGGGTGGGAACCCTTTGTGGTGATGCAATCGGCACCTGTCATTGCTCTAGTTCAAGAGTTCTATGCAAACTGTGAGCAATCCACAACAGTTGACTATGAGCTCCGAGCGACTGTGAGAGGAAAGAAGGTTATCCTGAATCCAAGAACTGTACATGCAGTTTATAGCACGCACCCACCTCAACCGGACAACTTCATGGACCTGCTGACCTCTGCAACAAAAGAACAACTGGATGAGGCTCTACGTGTGGTGGCTATACCTGGTGCCCAATGGGTCGATGAGACAAAAGACAACCTTTCTGTCCTTGCTAGTTTCTTGACTAATTATGCTAATGTCTGGATTCATTTTCTGAGAAACAGGATCAGCTCCACCACCCACAACACGTTGGTGGGCCAGGACCGAATCCGGATGGTTGCTGTAATTGTCAAAGGGGACCCAATCGACATCGCACCCTTCATCATCGACTCTATAGCTTTTCATGTTTCAAAGAGGGCTGGGCCACTATTCTGTCCCTCTCTAATTTAAGAGCTGTGCAAAAGAGCTGGAGTTCCTTTCCATCCTGAGGAGCCAAGGAGCATCGCAAATAGCTATTTCAACATCCCATATTTGACGAAGAGGCATGCCCAGGCACAAACCAGAGCTCATGGTGAGAAACCTGCTGAAGATGGTGATGCACTTGAAAATCTGCAGAATGAGCTGCTGAAGGTCAAGGAGAAGCAGACCAAGCTGCTGAGAGGATTCAAGCTCATGTACAAGGTGCTGCTGAAGGTCAAAGCCAAAACAACAAAGCTGCTGAAGAAGAAGGGTCACCGTCTGCAAAACAACAAAACTGCTGGGGGTTCTGCGTGATGAACAGGGTCAATTCTGAACCCATCTAACTTTTGCAAAAACAATTTCTGATTTGGTTATGTTTATGCTTATTTCTCGCTTTTATGGTTTGTTTTGTTGGTAAAGTGTCTGAGCCTCATGCTGGTATCATGTTACAACATGAAGCTCATTTAGTTTTTTTTTTAAAATAAAAGTTTTAAGTCTTGTAGTCATATCTCCTTTTGCCCAATGATGTCTTGTTTCTTATCTTTCTTACGTATGCATGATTGAGGATAATCACGATTGTCGAGGGTCAGTCCACATTTACTTTTTGAAGTTTAGCTTTGTACATGAAATCTGGTTTGCAAGGCAAAGTTCTCATTTGTCTCTGTTTTGAAAAACCTGATATGCCAGACATATGCTCGAGCTTAGCTGGTACTGCATCATGAACTTTTGAATGTGAAGTGCCACCTACCCTTAGTTTGAACTTGGTTGAAACAAAATAGGAATGAGCTTTACACTTAGAGATGATTAAGGCCATTGCTTGATCGTTGTGCCTTCAGATATTTTTGTGTTTCAAATGAATATTCACTTGCACCTAGAATTTGAGCCTAAGCCTTTTTCTTGATTGCACTTGCTTAATGTTAGCCAATTCCCATACACGTCCTAGTCTAGAGGATTGATCTGACCTGGTTTTCTTTTAACATTGAGGGCAATGTTATGTTCAAAGTTTGGGGGGGTACCACTTCTACTTGAAGTGTTATTTTTGTAAAATCCCTGCCTTGAAATGATGAAAAGTTAGGCAAGTTCGTTGGCCTGAAAAAAAAAGAGAAGAAAAACACAAAAACATCTAGAAAAGAGATGTATGCAAATAAGGTTGGTGCAGCCATATGTATAGTGATATATATGTTAAAAAAAAAAGAAAAAACAAAAGAGAGAAAGGGGGTAGAATAAGTCCAATGTTAGAACGGGAAGGACAATACCTCTAGACTCAAGCTACTGTATCTAAAATTCCTCACCATGAGCTTTGGCCTAACATTAGAAGCCATGAAAGTCCTTTTGATCTAAGTGGAATGTGAATCTTATTAGTGGAAAGCAAGAGAAAACGAATGGGTAGAAGAAAAAAGTGGCATTGATGAGCATGAAGGCTTGAATAAGTAGTTAAAGTAAAGCTCTATCATAATCTAGCTATCTTGAAAATTGATTGTTCTTTTGAGCTTTGATTGTTGAACCCAATGAATGTATATTGTTAAATTTTGAAAAGAAAGAGGACTGAAACTTGACAATTTTGAGAGTTGCCTTTCATGCTTTCTTTTTAAATTTTGCTGAGGGCATTATAGATGAGATTGATTAATTTGACTTATTGCTGGTAAAATTTGAGGAATCTTTTAGCTTTATTTAGTTGCTTGAGGACAAGCAACATCTTAAGTTTGGGGGGGTGATAACTCTCATAAAGAGGTATCTTTTGATCTATTCTTATAAACTTTAGGTGTTGTTTTGAATAAGATTGTTCTTAGTTAGAGTCCTTTGTGGTTGTTTTTACATCTTTGTGATTATGGCATTTTATTTTAGTTATTGCAAGTTTTAATAAGTTTATGCAAGCTTTTTGTGAAGTTTTGACCAGGTTCGGAATGCTAGAGCTTATCTATCGCATGATAGTCCGTAGTTATGCTCGAGCATGGAAAACGCAAAGAGCAGAATGCAGAGGACCTTCTCTCTCCGGGACCACTTGAAGACAAAGATAAAGTTCCTTTTTTATCTTGTCTGCTGGAAGGACAGGTGTCGCAATGGAAGCTGAACCTTTGTCTGAAAGGAACAATGACACTTTTACACATGGATGAATCCTCAGAAGATAACAAGGATCAATGGTGTTGGAAAGAGAGGAAAAATATCAACAAGAAAGAGTACAATTCAGAATACACACACGAAAAATAGCACACGAACAAAGGGAGATTGAGTAACGAGCTTGGAGAAGAAGCCATTGAAGATAGAGAGATCATCATCGATAGTTTGTTTTTAGATTTTGTGTTGTACATGATGGTGAATGATTTCCTATTTTATTTCATTCTCTTCGCAAGTATGAGCTAACTTCATTTAACACTTGGGTTGTGGAACGAATCGCTTATGCTAGATTTTATGTTAGAATGATGTTTTGCATATATGAGCTTGTCTTTGATCTTGTTTAATCTCATTTCTTGAGCATGGAAGTGGAAAGAAATACATCACCTATAGAGATCGGAAGGAGAAATAGGCCGAGAAGATCTTGGGCAATTGTGTTAATCCCATAGGCATATGAGATGATACAACTTAAGAGAGCTGGACTTATTGATTTCATCACTAGAATACTGTGGTAAGCATAGGCATATGATGCTCAGTAGGATAGTGTAGATCTAGTAGAGCCGCAGTTTGCTAGGCAGATTTAGAAAAGTGCTAAGGCTCAGATAATTGCGAGACAGAAGCTCTAGCATATAAGATAGTAAAAGTGAATTGTATTCCATAACCCGAGTGTGCCTTCCATTATTATGAACCAGTTTATATTATATATGTTTATTCTATGGAACGAAGAAGTATTATTGATTTTAGTCTTGTTTGGAATTATAGTTTATGCATATTTATGTTTTCAGTAGAAGTTAGTGACAAACACCCCTTCATTTGCAAGCAATTCTTAGTGCACGGTTTAAAACTCACTCTCTAGGGTTCGATATCTGGTCTCACTTGACCTTACTACTTGTAGATTGCGTATACTTGCGCATGGTTCTATAGGTACACTATAGCACACAACAATAATCTTAATTGATACGTCGGTTGAGTATCCCGATATTTATTCCCTTATTTGATAAATTTCCCAATATTGATTCAGCATATATTGATGCAGCAGTCCTTTTCTTCTGTTGAGAGCTGGGACTCAGCAATCTCCTGACTTAATCTGCTGGAATCAATATCTTTCAATATATGACCACTTGGATTGCTGAGAGCTGGGACTCAGCAATCGACCAAAACTTTGAAATTTTCTTTCTGAGGAGCGTGAGTTGGGACACACTCCTATTCCGCATCGTCTTCATGAAATCCAAACAGCTATATAATTCCATCATATGAGAAAATCCAAGAACAGAATGAGAGCTGGGACTCATTCTTCCGCAACCTCGTCTAATTCCAATATACCAAGCTTGAGACAAAGCTCCTTAAATCTACTTTCTGCTAGAGGTTTGGTAAATATGTCTTCTAGCTGATCCTCAGTTCTGATGTAATCTACAGAGATGTCCTTTTTCTCAACATGATCTCAAATGAAATGATGTCTGATATCGATGTGCTTCGTCCTGGAATGATGTACTGGATTCTTCGTGATGCACATCGCACTATTGTTGTCACAATATATAGGAACACAACCAGTGCTGACTTCATAGTCCTGAAGTTGTTGGTTAATCCACAGCACTTGTGTACAACAGCTTGCTGCAGCTACATATTCTGCTTCTATTGTGGATGTTGCTACAGAATGTTGCTTCTTGTTGAACCAGCTTATCAGCTTGTGACCAAGGAATTGGCATGTTCCACTCGTGTTTTTTCGATCAATTCGGCAGCCTCCAAATTCTGAGTCTGAATATCCTACGAGTGTGAGATCATCTGCTCTGGGATACTAAATTCATAATGATTTCGTTCCTTTCAGATATCTGACAATCCTTCGTGCGTACTCCATGTGCGATTTCTTAGAATTTGCTTGATATCTAGCACATACGCCTACAACATACGAAATATCTGGTCTGCTGGCTGTCAGATATAACAGAGAGCCAATTATTCTTCGAAATGTTGTGGGATCTACGGATTCACCTTCTTCGTCCATTGAAATTTGACATGCCTTGCTCATGGGAATCCGCAGTGTCTTCGTCTTCTCTGGGCAGAATTTGTTGATGAGATCCTTGGTATACTTCTTCTGATGAATGAAAATCCCATCACTGGATTGCTGAACTTGCAGACCTAGAAAATATGACATCTTTCCCATCATACTCATCTGGAAGTTAGTCTACATAAATCGAGCAAACTTCTCATAGAGATTTAGATTTCTTGATCTAAATATGATGTCATCCACATAGATTTGAACGAGCAAAATGTCTTCAGCATCTTTGATCAAGAAGAACATCCTGTCGATCTTCCCTTTCCTGAATCCATTCTTCAGCAGAAACTGTGATAGCGTCTCATACCAAGCTCTTGGGGCTTGCTTCAGACCGTAGAGAGCTTTCCTTAGTCTGTACACCTTGTTTTCGTACTCGAATCCTAGAGGTTGCTCCACGTAGACTTCCTCCTTTAATTTGCCATTCAGGAATTCACTCTTGACGTCCATCTGAAAGACAGTAAAACCATGATGGGAAGCATATGCTAGGAATAACCTGATTGCTTACAGTCGAGCTACCGGAGCAAAAGTTTCGTCGAAGTCTATTCCTTCGCACTGTGCATATCCTTTTGCAACTAGTCTGGCTTTATTGTGAACAACGAATCCATTTTTGTCTCGCTTATTCTTGAATACCCATTGGTTTCTAACACTGATTGATGTGTCGGCCAATTGACGAGATCCCATACATGATTCCTTATGAATTCTGAAAATTCTTCTTGCATCGCGTAGATCCAATCAACTGATTTGAGTGCGTCTGCTACTTTGGTAGGCTCCTCTTGCGATATGAAGCAGGCTAGCATGGCGCTGTGTCTGGTTCGGATTGGATCTGCAATATCTCCTAGAATCGCTTCAGTGGGATGATCTCTGAGCAGCCATTTTGGTCTTTGTAGTTCTTCTACTGGAATGACTTGACTGCTGGACGTTCCGATAGGTTCTTCTGAGACTGGTACATCAACAAGCTGTAGATCTTCCAAGCTGTTTGCTACACTTGTTGGAGTGTCTTCTGCTAAATGTCTGTCTTCTGGCATATCATTTGCTAGATTTGCGTTTGCTAAAGTAGCACTCTTATCTACAGCATTCTCTTCCCGGTTATCTTCAGAAGAGTTGTCTTCAGTAGTTCTCTCGCTATTCTGGGAACCTTCAGCTGCATCTTCATTTTGCTGAATGACTTCATCTCCTTGAGTTCCCTTTTGACATGTAAGCTCTTTGAGAGAATTTATGGTTGCCTCAGCATTACCAGTTGCATCACAGGCCCTCTTGACTGTTGGCTGATCAGTCAAGGTCTCCAGTAGAGATGATGATTCACTCATTAACCTAGTCGGATCAATCGGTTCAGCATCGGAAATAGTCGAGCCCAAAGGTCCATTGACATCATTGGTTTCATGAGTCTCATCTCTTTAACTTCCCATAGTCCTGTGCACTAAAGTAGCTTCATAAAAAATAACATTGCATGTTATTTCCACAAGTTTGGTTGTCTTGTTAAGCACTCTATATCCCTTGTGAGATAGATGTCCATATCCTAGGAACACTCCTTCATCAGCTTTGGGAGAGAAAGTACTTAACTTCGACTTCCCATTGTTATGGATATAACATGGTGAACCAAAAGAACGAAGATGAGCTAAAGAAGGCTTACGACCATGATATATTTTGTAGGGAGTCTTGTTGAAGCGAAGATTTAATCCGCTTCGGTTCTGCGTGTAGCAAGCATTCATTGCAGCTTCTCCCCAATATCTTTGACTTAGATCTGTATCCGCAAGCATTATTCGCACAGCTTCTTTGAGAGTCCTGTTTCTTCTTTTTACCAAGCCGTTCTGCTAAGGTGTTCTTGCAGTGGACCTTTCATGTCCTATCCCATCACCAGCGCAGAAGTCCATCAATGCTTCGTTACAGAATTTTGTACCGTTGTCTGATCTTATCCTTTTCACCGTGAGTTCTTTGTTGTTTTGAACTCTGATTATCAGCTCCGGAAGGATAATCTTCACCTCGTCCTTGCTTTTGAGTAACCTCACCCATGTGTACCTGGAATAGTCATCAATAACAACCAAGGTATATTGTTTATTACCTATAGTGGGTGGAGTCACCAGGCTAAATAAATCCATGTGTAGCAGCTCAAGGATTCTATTTGATGTGGCCTTTTTCAAATTGGATCTGAAGGACGCTTTGACTTGTTTTCCTTGTTGACAGGCTCTTCATATTCCTTCCTTCTTGAAAGTCTCTTGAGGTAGCCCTGCAACAATGTTATTCTTGGCAATATAATTGATATTCTTAAAGTTTAGATGCGTTAGCCTTTTGTGCCATAGCCAGTTTGTCTCTTCCTTGCTGAATGCTATGAAGCATGATGCTTGCTGACCACTTTCCCAATCAACGATGTAGAGTCCTCCTTTCCTGATTCCTCTAAGCTTTACGTCTACAGTGGTCCTATCAGCATCTTTACAACCTGTATCAAAGAAAGAAACAATATATCCATTTTCACTTAGCTGGCTGATGCTCAGTAGATTGTGATTGAGACTATCGACGAGGGCAATGTTGATTATTCGCATTCCATTCTGCTCGATGCACCCTCTTCCGTTTACTCTAGCCTTTGAATTGTCACCAAATGAGACTGAAGATACTCTGATCTTGTGAAGTTCTGTGTAGATCTCTTCATCTCCTGTCATGCGACCTGAGCATCCACTATCTAGGATCCATTCATTGAGCTTTCTTGAGGTTCTTCTTCCTAGACCTTGTTCCTGCAAAACAAAGAAGTTATATTTTTGGTACTCGATCAATTAAGGGTCCTGCAGGATTAGTTCTCTGGATTATTCCTTTGGGAATCCAGACTTTCGTGATTTTGACATTTCATTTGTCATCATGTCTCACTACCCTTCCTTTCCTATTGGTATAATATCTTAAATCAGCTGTCTTTTGAAATTGATTTGGTTTAGACTCTTGCCTCAAGTAGGTGTTCCTTCTACTTGGAGTGTGTGCTGGCTTCTTTGCAACCTCAGTAGATTGCATAGTCTTTCTAGGATTTGTATGAACCTTCCTAGAAGATGGAGCAGTCTGCTAGGTTACATACCCTGACTTTGCTGGCCTTTTCTCAGCAGATAAGTAATTTAATCTTTGCTGAGCAGTCAGCTGAGGGATGCTAGTCTGCCAACATTTCTGCTGAGCAATTGACTTAGAATTTTCCCTCTTGTCTTTCCTAGCAGTTTGCTGAATCTTCCCAGTTGCTGGGATAAAAACAATTTTCTTTGTCTTACTTGATTCAGCATCATATGACTTTTCTTCATCAAAACCTATTCCACCGAAGTTCTTCGAACTTCTTTGAACACTTAAAATGTCATTCAAATCTCTCGTGCTTTTTGAAAATTTGCAGTGACACGTATTTTCACGGACCTCTTTCTTTTCAAAACTTCATTCTCCAATTTTAAATTGCTTAGTTTCTCATTTAAGGAGAAGAATTCTATTTTTAACTTTAAAAGTTCCTCGTGTGCTGACCTAGATTTCTCAATCTCACTGGTCAAAATAAAAAGCTGAGACTTCAGAGAGGAATTTTCTTTTACTAAAATATCTTTTAATGCATGGATTTTTGAAAACTCTTTCAGCAAATATTCTACTGTTATCTCATCTGATTCTGAACAATATGAATCAGCAGTGTCATGCATATTATCAGAAGTAGAGGCAGTAGACAAAGTAGAGTTTGTTACCTAGTTTCTTGCAGCTGCTAGAGCTGATTCTTCTGTCTGCTCTTCATTGATATCTATCATGAACACCATGAGAACATCCTCTTCATCTTCTAATGAGTAATTTTCATCGTCATAATCTGGGATGTCTGGTAGTTCTGTCCTTGTCAGTAAGGCTTTGGTGACGGCCTTTGATGCTCGCCTTTCGAACAGCTTCCTCGGTCTTTCCCTTTTCTCTGTATCTACTTGTGGGCATTCAAACTTTAGGTGATCCGGGGAATTACATTCGTAGCATGTCCTTGGCGCTTTCTTGACGTTCTTGTAGTCTACTGTTGACTTTGCTAGAAATCCTCCTTTTTTCCTTTGGCTTTCAACAGCAGCCTTTGCAATTTCTTCATTTTTTCTTCCAGTTCGCTGATTGAGCATTCTGCTTCTTTGAATTGAGATCCGCTGGTGGAAGTAATTTCCTTTGTTGAACTGGACTGAGCTGGTCGATCTGAGTGGAATAGTTTCTTTGTTTTCCACTTCTATCTGTCTTTCTTCACAAAGAATGCAGCATCCTCGGCTGGTTCTTCAATGATTACTGCAGCACGAACAACTTCGTTTTTGTTGATCTGCGTGATGTCCCATTCATGGGCCTTCAGTTGAGCAAACACATCTTTGGTGCTGATTGCTGACAGATCTTTCTCCGTCAGACTGGTCACTTTGACAAACCAATCCTCCTTTGGAAGTCTTGAGAGAATCTTTGTGTTCATGTCAGGAAGCTCGTACGTTCTTCCCAGATTCTTTAACTCAGCTACAATGTTGTTCAATCTAGCCTCCATGTCCTTGATGGTTTCACCTGGAACCAATTTAAAAGATTCATACCTGTCTACCCATTGTTGTAGCTTGTTTCTCTTCATCTGATCCATTTCCGTACTTAGAGTACCAATAAAATCCCATATTTCTTTAGCATTCTCGTACTCCAACGCTTCTGCCATAAGGGTAGGTGACAAGGCACCTAATATTAAATCCATGGCCACGTAATCCAGTTGACCACGTTCTTCTGGAGTCCATTCTTCAAATGGCTTGTCCACCATTACGTCTGGTCCTGCTACATCTTCTCCAACCCTGGTTTTTACCTTTTGGATTTTGATTGGTCCTTTTTCGATCACTTGTTTCATTTTGATTCGAACTTCATGATCTTGTTTGGTTTCGATTAATTCTTTAATTGCTTCCGCATGAATATTTATTTTATCTTAAACACCAACTTCCCTTAGCATGCATCGTGTTGCACGTGGGACTGTCGCGTAGGCACGGTTTGCGTGCGCAACAACCGAGACTATCACGGTGTATTGTGATAACTCTGGTGTTGTGGCGAACTCAAAGGAACCACGAACTCACAGAGCAACAAAACACATTGAGAGGAAGTACCATATCATACGAGAAATTGTGGCTAGGGGTGATGTGCTGATAGAGAAAATTGATACAAAAGATAATCTAGTAGATCCATTCACAAAAGCTCTGACACAGAAGGTCTACGAGATGCTTGTACGTAACTTTGGATTGAGGCTGCAGCCAGCCACGTGAGATGATGGCGTAATAGCTAGATTAGGATAGACACTTTATACTCTAGAAAGCACTTCCATAATGCTTTGAGTATAAGTGGGAGATTGATGGATTTGTATACTGAAAGCATTATGATTGGTATATTATATACAAGGTTTATTATTTAATACACTGGGAGTCATTAAAATTGTATGTTCATCTCCTGTCTGAATTAACAAACATGTGTCGCAAACACTCTTATCATCTTATCTCGTCGATAGGAAGATCATGCAGTGTGTAATAGATCATGGAAAATCATATGGATCGATTGACCTAGCGAGATATAAATAGTATCACAGCTGAGACAGTCCCAGGGTAGATTGTTGGTATAAGCCGCAGCATACGCAGTCATAAGCCGCTTATCTTGGTTGCTTGGTATGTTGGTGCGTGAGGTACGCATTGATAGCACCAAAATAAGATCAATTCTTTTATCTGACATTAAAAGAATCTTGATCTTGATGTCTTGATGGAATTTTATGCCTAAATAAAGGTACGGAAGTACACACAGATTTGTGTGTCACTTTGAGATACTATGGTGGAGAGTTCTTATCAAACTTGTATATCTGTATCTTGGGTTGTAGCAGTTTGTGTATGACTGTCTGTGAATGGAACTAGGTAACCATATCCTGTATAGGATGGTGACATTCCCTGAGCAGCTCAAAAGGTTCATTATGCTATAGTCCTACAGGCTGATTAAGTTCAAGCAACTCGTTACTCATAACGTGGTAGCAAATAGGTAAGACAGTATTGATTCTCTGGTGGCATGAATCAATATTAATTAATTAATTATATTCTGGGTTTAATAGGGGAATTAATTAATTGATAGGCCTTATTTGCTATTTGCATTTTGGTCTTTGGTCTGGCCCATGAAAGCTCAAGCCCATCTAAGATCAGATTTCTCCTATAAATACCCCTCTGGTTCTTAGATCTCAATACACCACAAGATCATAAGTTGCTTAGCAGCAAACCAGTATTTGGGAGCTGTTAATAGGCGATAAGATCTAAGAAAGGAGGAGGAAATTCTGCTTCTCGATAGGCATGGAATCCGGAGGGAATCTTCACCAGATTTTTGGATCAGAGCTGGGACACAGATCAGAAGACCAGATCTATAAGATCTATCTGTTCTTTCTCTCTCTAGTTTTTGAAATTAATTCATTAATTTCAATAGATTTAATTCCTTCATCTTTTAGGATTAAATCTTGTTGCGCAAGAAAGAGGATTGAGGATCAAATCTCTGCACAACCATTTCATCAGTTTCTACAGTCCAGGTATTCTGCATAACCATCTTCTGCATTTCCATAGGAGCATGCAAGGATTATTCATAGGCATAACAATTTATTTTTGATAATCAATTTCAACCTGGGTCATGGATTGGCAATTCAGTTTGCCGGCAATCCCTACAATGTGGAGTCGCTGAGTGTTCCTCCAAGGCTAGAGTACTTGACAGACATGGCAGTGAGTCGCCTAGAATAATGGTCGAGTGACTCACCGTCATTCATGTGCATTAGTTCAAACTCGCTCTTCAAAGTCTGCAGCCGTGTATTCTTCACTCGATCAGCATTGAGGAACCTCGTCTTGAGGTAGTCCCATACCTCCCTCGCGGTCGTCTTCTTGGCCACATGCATGAGAAGGTTGTTGGAAATAATTCCTATAATCTCCTTTTAGGATCACAATTGTAAAAGGTTTTGTTGGATCAAACCTTACTAGAGTGGTCGATCAAATGCTGAAATCTAGTATAGTCTAGCATACTCTGTAATGTCCTGTATAGGTTACAAATTGAGTTGTAATATATTAGTCTGCTAGAGGATTTCCTAGCAGATATCGAAGGACAGCGTTTGCAAAAAGTCATACGCTAGCAGAATGCTAAGGCCTTAGCATTAGCTAACATTCAGCAAACTCTGAAAGATGCTAGCAGAACAGATGTCAAAGGATCGAGTTTCGATGGAAGCATTAAGCAAACCAAGACACGATAGCAGATCGCTAAATGAACATTAGCAGAGCAAAATGTCAAAGGCTGAAGCCATACTGCCATTCTGACAAAAGTATACACAAAGGACGAGACTTTCCCGAAGTAGCTTGGAAAGTACAAATCAATGCTAAAAGCGACTGGTCAAGTCATATCACTCTCGGACTAAGGAACCAGTGTGTCTAACGGATATGGAGATTCAAGATTTGAATCTCCATCTATAGAAGGCAGGTCCAAAAGTGAGAAACGACTACTGCTTCTATCACAACCGACATTCGCAAATATTCTAAGTGTGAGATTCCTTTGACAAAGCGAACAAAGTGAAAAGTAGTCAGTTAAGAGCCCGTGATAAAGAGTATTCAAAGCTCTCAACAACCAGAAGTGTCTTTCATTGATTTACTGACACTCCATTGAAGAGATTCTTGATTGCACTCAAGATTCTTCAATCATTGGGATTCATTTCCTTTCAGAAAGAATCCAACAGTCGAACACCTGAAAAGGTCTAGACTCCTATGGGCTTCTAGCCGCATTCCTGAAAAGTTTCAAGGGAAACTATAAAAACCTCACTAATAACGAAGGACAAGTTACACGAAGGTTCCGCCCTTGACTTGGCCTTAGCTGTGTTTTGAAAAGTACGAATCATCGGAGGATAGCTTTGTTGTGGTTGGTCCGAAAGTTCGCCGCCTACTTCAAGTGATTGGTGAGTCCTTGTATTTTCGTATACTTTTCTAGTGGAAATCTTAGCGTTTCGGCTAAGGAGTGGACGTTGATCTATTTGGATCGAACCACTATAAAATATTGTGTTCATCTACTGTTTTATTATTAACTGTTCAAAACTGATTTAAAACCTAGCAACAAGAGTTGCTAGCGTATATCTGAAAAGGAACATATAACCTATCTTGAGCTTTAATCACACCTGAAACAAAGATAAGTGTAAGTGACGATTATTCATTCCGCTGCATTTCGTGTCTACGCTTAAGCACGACGACTCTAATATTTGTGGACCAACAAGTGGTATCAGAGCAGGAGGTTGAAAAACCGACTGCTTCTGAGTCGCTTTGAGACCTGATCTATCTTTTCCTTGCACTCTCATCCTTGGTTTATCTATTTAGCTCAGGAAACTATTCAAGGAACAAACAAAATGTTGGGACATTCACTTAGAAAGTACGACAGAGAGAATTTTACATAATGGAAAATGCTGGCTCTCATACAGCTTCAGAGTATACATCCAGAGATGGCGGATGTACTGGTAATAGGTCCTATTAAGATTATGAAAGCTAACACCTTTATAGGACATGATCCTGCTGAAGTTGTTGCTGAAGGAGAACAAAGAGCTCCAAGACCTGACATGATTCCTAAACCTTTTGATGAGTACACAAGTGAAGATAAAAAGAGAGCTCAACTAGAGCACGTGGCAAAGAAATTGATTCTTGATTCCCTTCCAAAGCTGATGAAGGAAAAAGCACTTGAGCTTGAAACTGCTAAGGAAATGTGGAATTATGTGTGTGAGTCTTCACAGGAGACAGACCAAATGAAACGCAACAAACTACAGGTAGTTGTAGATAAATACGAATCTTTTTCTATGTTTGCAGGAGAATCCATACAAGCTATGGAGGAACGGTTCAACACCATAATTGGGGAACTTAGAAATCTTGGAAAGAAGTATGATAATGGAGAAATGAATCACAAGATCATTTCCAAGCTGTATCCCAGAGAGGACTGGTTTGTCAAAATGACTAGTTTGAGCGAAAAAGATCTCAGCAAAATGACTACATCCGAGGTATTCGATCAACTTAAAACTCATGAATTTATAATACAACAGTCGAAAAAGAATGAAGCAGCTGTAGCGCAAGCATCACCTACATCCGCTGCTGGCTCTGAGGACATAGCATATTTTGCTAAGAAAGACTTTAACAAGTTCAAGATGAAGAAGCCCTATCATAATCAAGAAAGGTCAGCACCAACAAACACCAACAAAGGAGGTTCCTACAACCTCAGGTTCCCAGCCTATCGATCTAAAGATCAGCGAACTAACAAATGAAAAAGCTTCAGAAGTTGCTGATGGAGGCTAAGACCGAGAAGGAAACCAATGAAGCTCAGCCATCATCCTCATATGCCCGCTCCGGAGAGCGAAAGAGTAGGACTTGCTTTGAGTGTGGCTCTCCTGACCACTTGAAGCACGATTGTCTGAAAGTAAGCAAAGAGGAGAGAGAGCGGCTAAAGGAGAGATTTGAAAGACGTGCTGTTAAAGCAGCTAAAAGGGCACTCTTGACAAGAACAGAAGCTCAGGATATTCCTGAAAATGATGAGGAGTACTATCTCTCTTCTGAGGAAGACGATGAGGAGGCCATGCTAGTTCTGATGGCAAACCTTGTGGATGATCAATTTGATGATGAAGACTCGGAACAGGATGATGAAACTGCTCTAGCAGTCGATGACAACGAGGTAATTTCAGTAAGCATTCCTAGTTTTGCAACTATAGAAGAGTCAGAGGGATTCACCTTAGATTCTGAGGAAGACTATCTCACGAAGCTAAGTGTAGAATTCTCGAAAATGTATGAGATTAAAAATGCAATCGTTGAGGAGAACGCCTCGCTAAAACTCAAGTTACAAATTTGACCGAGGAAGTCGAAAGACTAAGGTCTGAAAGTGAGGATTTTTCAAAGCTTAAAGCAGACTTCTCCGAATTGTTGAAAAATTTTCATAATCTTGAAAATGAGAACCTTACTTTGAAAAACAAACCCCAAGAAAAATGCATTTGCAACTATACATCCAGCAAGGCAGTACTCAATGCCATTGTAAGCCAACAGAGAAATCATAATGATCGCTCTGGTTTGGGCCTTGGATACTCGAATAGAGAACCTACTTCTAAGGAGAAACCAATTCTATTTGTTTCTGCTGGAACGCTAAATGCTGAAAAAGGAAAAGGAATTGTCAATGTTGAATCATCCAATGCTAAGCCAAGTGCTGAGCAAATGAATGAACGATCACAGAATACACCTGTAGGATATCAGCAGAGGTCTCCCGCAGATACTGCTAGGTATTCATCTGCTAGACCTCAGCAGAGACCTAAGTCAGAATCTGCTAAACATGCAACCCATGGACCTCAGCAGAGGAATTCAAGGTTGAATGCTGTGCATGAATCTGCTAAGCCTCAGCAGAGGAATTATAAAATGAATACTAAGTATGTGTCTGCTGGACCTCAGCAAAATCCAAGAACATATACCAAATCGTATTCAGCGAGACAAAGGTATGCTGAGCGTTATGTTCCAAACTCAAGGACAGCTAAACCTACCTTTCACCACAGAGAGCAATGTCAGTACAATGCTGATAAGCCAGAATATCGGGAAAACACGTTACATAGGAGGAACACCTATGTAAGACCTAAGCCCAACCTATTTGCATTTCCTAGGGCAAGGAAGGTCAATCACACTATTGCACCAAAACATAAACATGTCAAACATGTTAAGCCAAAGGTTGAAGAAATGGTAAACGGTGAAATCAGGAAGAAATTCCCGAAAATCACTAAGATGTGGGTTCCAAAAGGAACTATGATCATCGCTAATCCTGCAGGACCCGACGCTAAACGGGTACCTAAATCAACCTAATCATTTGTGCTGCAGGAACAAGGTCCAAAAGCTCGAACTCCTTCAAGTATATCAAACGAGTGAATCCTTGATAGCGGATGCTCAGCGCACATGACAGGAAATGAAGAGCTGTTCTCAGACTTGCAGAGATTTCTATATGGATCAAAAGTCAAGTTTGGAGATAACAGTGAAGGCAAAATTGTGGGAAGGGGATGCATAGAGAGCAATGGATTAAGGATAATTAACGTAGCTCTCGTCTCCAACCTCAAACACAATCTGCTAAGTATCAGCCAACTTTGCGAAAATGGGTAATAAACCGGGACCAACAATTGCTAATTGATTTTTAATTAATGCTTTTTACGAAAATAAAAACAAGTATAGTACAATATACTTTAATTGATTTTTAAGAACAAAAATCAGTTGCTTATAACGTATAAATTATGGTTATGAATTAATCAATTTTCATAATCAAATTTTAGTTAAAAACTAAAAATAATCGCTGAAAAATATTATATATCCAAATTATGTTGAATGAACCCTACAATTGAACTTATAAAATTAATCCAAACTATAATAAATTTAAATTATAAAAAATATTAAGTTAAAAGTAATAATTTTAAAAGTGGAATAGAAATTGAAACAGGTGATCTGAAGTGATTGTATGAATCCCAATTAGCATGGTGGAGAAAGTGGTGAATTCGCTCTTGATTAGTTTTAAAGTGATGTAATTAGAAGAGAGCATGAATTTTGTGATGCTTTTGTGCTTCTGTAATAACCTTACGGAATCAAACAAAATATTCCATAGTCAGAAATATTTTTGTTAAAAATTTTAGTACAATTGTCACTTCCCACACCCAACCAAAATATGTTTTTATTAATATTACTTATATTATGCTGAGTTGTGGTGTCATAAAATTTTGGCGGATAAGGCACACAATCTCTAGTCTTGTAAAGTAAGACTATTTTTTGGTTAGAAGCCCACCTAAGTTGTTACTTATATAGAACACATGTAAGGGAATTGGAGTTATGATAAAACGACGTTTGATAACAAATATCTTATTAATAAATCCTCTCTAGTTTTTGAAGGTGTGTGATACACCCAGAGAAGGATGACCGGGATAAAAGTTCTTCGAGTGAGCTTAAACTAAAAGAAAGAAGAGAGAAACAAAGAAGACAAGACACAGAGGAAGACATGTATTCATATATTTCGTGGCCTCCATTCACATTACAATCCCTTGATATATATAATGCAGATGCATATACTAATCGAAAAAGGAGGCAAGGCTACATAATGGATTGTACCAGATGCTCCAGCTCCACCTTGCTTGACGATGGTGGAAATCGAATCCTCAAATCTGATTCTCATTTCTTCATTAATTAAACAAGAGCTCCTTTTTGGTAGATAAAATGATACTGCAACCATAGAAGGACAACAACAAAATTATTTTATCCTACTACACAACAAAGCTGTAGTACATACCTTTAACCAACTCTTACAAAAGCATTAATAACATATTCCTTACAAATCTAATAAGTTAAAACATCAGGTGCTCCTCTGTTTTTGTCTGCACAAACTGAAGATGTGATTTGTCTTCTTCCTACATGGTTGCTAACTGAATGAATGAGCCGACTAGCATTTTTGTTGACTTGGACTTGAATCCTAGCAGATGCTACAATGAATAAATGACTTCTGGTGAAAGTTGAGTAAACCTTTTGCAGCTCCAACAACAATGTCAATAAGTTGGACCCATGGCAATGCCGAACCTGGCTCCGAGGGCAAGCCTGTAGGACCTCGTCAGCCAATTGCATAACAAACCAACATAATCTTAATGCATAAACTGAAGATTCAACAATATACACGTGTAACTACATAGGAGAAACACACCATAAAGAATATCATGAAAGGACCCTCGTGCGGCATACTCATACACCAACACTTGCACACCACCATCCACACAATAACCAAGAAGCTCAATCACATTTTCATGCTTCAGCCCACATATAAACTAAACATACGAAACCATGTGCTGAAGCAACATGAGTTATAACCATGCAATCATTAAATATATAAGATGTTAATATTATTCCAAACCTCTTCAAGAAACTCTTATTTCAGCAACTTCTTGTACTGCCCTTTATATTTAACTTTCTGTTTTTCGTTTTAGCTAGTTGGATAGAAGGAACGCCATATGGATCTCTATATTTCTGCTGCTCTAATTCATCAACTATCTGTTTGCTCTTTAATGCATCTGCTAGCAGTGTATTAACTTCAACCTCATTCTTATCTTTTTGTGTTGATCCTATGTAACCAAAACCAACAGAATTGCGCAATTTTGAAATGTATAGTTGCTACTATCTACATAAATATCGATATATGTGTAGAGATATTTGGTTTTACCATATGGTATATAACTTAATTCCAAAATGCATTGAATCTCGGGAATTGTAATTTACACGGTGCCCCCTTTCCTCTCTTGCTACTCAAGGGCCAACTTGAGATGGGCTACAGCTTGAGTCATTGACAGCCGTTTCTTTGGCTCATGAACCAAACATCTTTTAACAACCCCCACATATGTCTTGAGGCAATCTTCTGAGATTTTTTGCTATTAAAGTTGAAGCTTATTCTCGTCAAGTTTTCCATCAATGGCTGGTCTCCCACTCAATACCTCCAACAACACCACACCAAAAGCATATGTGTCACTTGCCTTTTGTAAGTTTACCGGAGGCGAAATACGAAGGGTCAAAATACCCAAATGAGCCCTTAACACTTGCGGTAACATGGCTCGCTGGGTTGTCGATTGCTTAAAATCTTTGCCAACCCAAAATCTGAGACCTTATGTTGAATGCTAATCCTATTTATAGTCTTAAAGTTGCAATTCTATGGGCGGAACGTGTATGTGGCGTTTCATCCGTTACACACCCACGACCTCAAGATTATTAATAATAGGCAATGAATACTTGTGCTAAATTTATTAGATGCAGCGTGTTTTGTTTCCTATAAATAATTGTAAAGTTTGTAGCTTCAATCATGAGAAAGCAATTTGTATTTCTTTTCATAAGAAATAAAATAGTTCCTCCCATGTTCTTTTGTGTGTTCAACTTTTTTTTGTGATGTCAATTCTTTCTCTCATTTAAGGAGTAATTAGGTGTGAGATCCATTTTGGGGCCAATAAGTGGTCCCAGAACACTGGTGCATGCCTAAGATCATCACGGGCGCAGCAAGCCAGTGGTACTTTCCAGTACCCGCAGTTGTCAAACACGAACTACACCAGTTCGGTGATTCATGTCCAGGCCATGATGGAGGATCAAGGTGTTTGGGAGGTAATTGAACCGGTGGAAGGAACAGATGTTGACGCCCGACTTGACAAGAAGGCGAGATTGCACCTCCTGTAAGCACTACCGGAGGACCTTTGTTGGTCCTCATATATCAGAGTCGTCGTGCTTAAGCGTAGACACGTAATGCAGCGGAATGAATAATCGTCACTTACACTTATCTTTGTTCAGGAGTGATTAAAGCTCAAGATAGGTTATATGTTCCTTTTCAGATATACGCTAGCAACTCTTGTTGCTAGGTTTTAAATCAGTTTTGAACATTTAATAGTAAAATAGTAGATGAATACAATATTTTATAGTGATTCGATCCAAATAGATATACGTCCACTCCTTCGCTGAAATGCTAAGATTTCCACTAGAAAAGTATACGAAAATACAAGGACTCGCCAATCACTTGAAGTAGGCGGTGAACTTTCGGACCGGCCACAACAAAGCTATCCTCCGATGATTCGTACTTTTCAAAACACAGCTACGGCCAAGTCAAGGGCGGAACCTTTGTGTAAGTTGTCCTTCGCTGTTAGTGAGGTTTTTCTAGTTTCCCTCAAAACTTTTCAGGAATGCGGCTAGAAGCCCGTAGGAGTCTAGACCTTTTCAGGTGTTCGACTATTGGATTCTTTCTGAAAGGAAATGAATCCCAATGATTGAAGAATCTTGAGTGCAATCAAGAATCTCTTCAATGGAGTGTCAGTAAATCAATGAAAGACACTTCTGGTTGTTGAGAGCTTTGAATACTCTTTATCATGGGCTCTCAACTGACTACTTTTCACTTTGTTCGCTTTGTCAAAGGAATCTCACACTTAGAATATTTGCGAATGTCGGTTGTGATAGAAGCACTAGTCGTTTCTCACTTTTGGACCTGCCTTTTATAGATGGAGATTCAAATCTTGAATCTCCATATCCGTTAGACACACTGGTTCCTTAGTGCGAGAGTGATATGACTTGATCAGTCGCTTTTGGCATTGATCTTTACTTTCCGAGCTACTTCGGGAAAGTCTCGTCCTTTGTGTGTACTTTTGTCAGAACGGCAGTATGGCTTCAGCCTTTGACATTTTGCTCTGCTAATGTTCATTTAGCGATCTGCTATCGTGTCTTGGTTTGCTGAATGCTTCCGTCGAAACTCAATCCTTTGACATCTGTTCTGCTAGCATCTTTCAGAGTTTGCTGAATGTTAGCAAATGCTAAGGCCTTAGCATTCTGCTAGCGTATGACTTTTAGCAAACACTGTCCTTCGATATCTTCTAAGAAATCCTCTAGCAGACTAATCTATTTCAACTCAATTTGTAACCTATACAGGACATTACAGAGTATGCTAGACTATACTAGATTTCAGCATTTGATCGAACACTCTAGTAAGGTTTGATCCAACAAAACCTTTTACAATTGTGATCCTAAGGGAGATTATAGGAATTATTTCCCAACAATTTTCTATTTTTTTGGTGCGATCAAAGCTTACTATCGATTGCTGAAGCTAGGAGGAAGAATGTCTGTGTTTACAAGAAAATATGTTATCCTAGCAATCTAACACAGAGTTTATCCACCTTAGTTCAAGCAAAAAAAATAAGATTCCCCCTCAACAAATGCTAGGAAATATATTACGATTAAGCACATAGGTAAATGTTGCAAAGGTAATATGCTAGAAATTCTAGCACCCAAGAGAAATCAGCAAACATTTACATTTTCCATCTCAATCCAATCGTTTTTAGATATGTTGAATACACAGATAGTGTATTTCAACTTAAGGCACACAGTGAAAATCAGAGATTGACAATGAGAGGTTGTCTCAGTCTGATCAATTTTCATTCATATGATATGTCTATTACAAGTACAATGAAAATGATAGACGGAGACAGGTCTTTGAGAAAGAAAAAATACCAGGTCGGAATGCAGTCAGGAGTCAGGAGCAGGCTTCTTTAGCTTTTCTAATTCATCGAATTTGCTAGACGCCATCTGCACAAATGAATCCAAAAACTCCTTAGCAGCTGCACGTTCAGCGGTTTCTAGTTCAAGGTCCTTAGCAATCCGCTCATTTTCCTCTTCAAGCATCTTGATTTTCAACTTTGTTTCCTTCTGCTTAAGCTCTGACTCTTTCTGCTTAAGCTCCTTAAGAGCTTTCCTCTTCTCTTCTTTAGCAGCGGCTCTAGCCTCTTTGGCTTTCTTCCTCTCGGCAGCCTCAGCAATCTTCCTTGCTTCCCCCTCTTTGATTGCATCCAAAAATTTGGAGGAAAAGGAATTGACCTTAGCGTCTACCTGCTGCTTATGCTCTGCTACGTCTTCCTTGACTTCCTGTACGCTAGCCTTCACTTCAGTGACATCAGTTCTGACCTCGGCCATTTCTCTTCTTATGCTTGTTGCCTCTGTCACCATTCTTTCGGACATGGTGGACACAACATTTTCCACAGCCATCTGAACCACTGAATTGAAATATGATGGAAAGTTGTGAGAGCTGATTGGAGTAGCAAGGAAGGATGAAGTAATAGGAATGACGAGTGCTTGACTCCTAGCAGTGGAAGTGGAAATTTCTTCCATGATGACATTTGCGCTTTCTGCTCCAGCTGTATCACTGTTTAAGATCGGTGGATACTCTGCTTCTTCAATGATCTTTAAGTATTCTGCTTCAGCGATCATCATGTTAGCTTCTTCATTCATCCATACATCTGCTAGTGCTAGATTTAACATGTGGACCCGCACTACTTCCTCTGCTGCTCTTAGGTAATCTGCTTCAGCAGCTACCATAGCAGCTTCTTCAACCAACCATGCGTCTGCTAGCTCTAGTTCTAGCAAGTAAGTCCGCAGACTTTCTTCTTGTTTATGGTATAAAACCATGTCAAGTCTTTGAGTAGAGCGTTCTTCTTCTTCACGAATATCGGCTAACCGAGCTTGAAGCTTTGATTCTTCGAACTTTACAAGTTCGGTTTGACGTTTCTTGTATTCAGCAGCTGCCCATGCCTGATGCTTAGATAGGTGGATGTGCTTGTCAGACAGCCCATCTGGAGCAAAAGTAGATTCCGGCAAGGAATGCGAAGAAGATGTGAGTCGATAAGCTTTAATGGCCCGGAGCCTGGTGATAACAGCCTTATCACTGTATTGTTTGGAGCAGGGCGATTGATCCATCCAATTGTTTGCCCATTGTTCTTCGTGTCTCCAGAAGCTTAGATCTTTCCATGCCATTAGCATTTCTCTTTCGTCTAAGCAGAGCTCTCTTGAAATATAATCATATTTCTTCCATCTCCTTAGCTCCTGCTTGAGTCTATCTCCTTCAATTCCTTCTTCCAATTCTTCGGCGAATACCTCCTTGATGTCTATCTCGACCATAGCATCCACAAAATTTTCAATATCTCGACAGAAAATATCAAGATTAGAGTTTATCTGATCTTCTGAAGGTATTTCAATGGAGATTTTCCTCAATTCCTGTGCATCATAAACATATCTGACTTCATCATCACAATCAGAGTCAAAGACATTTGTAGGAGAGAAACGCTCTGGGTTACCTCTATCAGCATCAGAAGGAATTTCAGCATAAGGGCCTTCAACAGGATTTACGTCTTTGTCCTTAGCAGACGATTCCTCTTCAGCAGCATGTGAGTGGCAGACTTCATGCTCAGCAAATGAACCATCCTCCATGTGTTTAATCTGCTCAACAGATTCTTCTCTAGCATCACTTCCTTCCTTGTCAAGTGTTTCTCTTTCAATTCCAAAAGGACCTGCATCTGGATTCCCTGGAAGTCGTCTGGGTGATCCTTGGAAAGGATGTTCCTCATCGGAACTGCTGTTTAAGTCTACAATTGACTTCACCTCATGGAATCTGCCTTCATGGAGTGCTTTATCAAGCTCTTCATCTAACATAACGTCTTGTTCAGAAATTATGGCCCCTTCACTGTCAACAAATGGACTGGAGACGGTGATCCTTCCATCTTTGATACCTTTCCCTTTCTTGGCGGCACTTCCTTCCATGAATGCCCCTTCAAGTAGTTGAGCGACCTTCTGAGCTCTATGTTCTTCATCTGCTGTCTTGATTCGTTCGAATTCTTTGTCTCTACTTTCGAACGTCATTTTAGCAATAAACTTCTGGTAGTTCTTTTTCTCAAGCTCTCTTCTTTGAGCTTCTTTCTTTCGCTTTCTTTCTCTCACTCCCTTAATACGCTCGTCCTTTCTTCTGAACAACAAGGGGATGTGATCTGGATCAATTTTTGTATCTTTCTCTACTGTGGATTCAGCAGCTTTCTTCTTTGCTGCGTCTTCAGCAGCCTTCTTCTCTGCTTCAGCTTTCTCTACTTCTTCCTATTCTGAAGTCATAATCAGCTTTCTCCTCGTCCTTTTCTTTGCTCTCTGTGCAGGAGAGGTGATCTTGGATCTCTTCTTCGTTAGAATTGGCACGGCCATAGCCCCAAGAATGAGTGGAGGTTGTTCAGCTTCCTTTGCAGTCATGATCTCATTGATCTGATCTATTGGTAAATTTCCTAATTTCTCAATGTCCTCGAGATTCTTGAAACAACGCTCTATCTCAGCATTTATTTTGAGTAAGGCAATTTCTTCTGCAGACATAGGAATAGCAGGCTGCAATAACTGAACTGAAGTGGTGCAGGCGTCTGGTTCTTCTGTTTATCCACATTCTTCTTCCCGGTTAGCTTGCGAGGGTTTCTGGAATGACCTGGTTTGGGTTCTTTCCTTGTTGCTGGGATGTAATCTGTAGGAAGTAGTTCTACCCCACGATCAACTCTGGTGTTGGTGAATAGCATTTCCAAGTACTTGCTAATGTTTAATCCAAAGTTTACGTTCGAAGAGAACGTTCCATCTATTGCCATATGCTCATTCTTCCGAGCATGTTCAGCCCATCGCTCAAAGATGAATTCTGACCAATTTCCTTTGATGTTGTCTGTTAGGGCCATCATCACAGCATACTTCTTAGCAGAGAGCTCCTAATACGAACCGGCGTCACATTGGAGCATTTTGATTACTATCTCCGCAAGCAGCTTGTAATCAATAGATAGAGTGTTAATAGGTGTAGCAACCTTGAATGTAATCACCTGCCCTTTCTTGTCTTTCAAGTCCCCTGGCTTCTTCCACAAATTCCATCTCTTCTCCATCTCAGCCAAATCATTTAACTTATATTGAGAGATTCTGGAACCGTAGTTCCGAAGCCCAAATGTCCTCGATAGCAAAACAACATTTATATCCACAATATTACTATACACATAGGTTTTGAATGATTTTTGATCATTATGCATGACTGCCCTAGCATAAAATTCTGAAACCATGTGCGGATGAAATCTATCAGGTTCAGCAGAAAGGTACTTTACCAATAGCTCGGAGTCAAGGAGATTCATAATCCACTTGGGAATGTGTTTGACTGCGAGTGGCATGTAGAGGATTCTATCCTTCATAATCTGGGCAACACGTTTCTATTCGCTTGAGCAGCCAGTGATTTCTTTCTTCAATGCCATATGCACAAGTTGCGCATAAGGAATCGATTCATCGATATCTTCCTTCTTCATTATTCTCGTAAAACCCGGTGCATGTTGCAAATGCAAAGGAGAACTTTCAATCGGCGGGTACAGAAAAGTGGGTGGTTATAACGGAGATGAAGATATGAAATCTTCTGGGTTTATGGTATCAATTGATTTAGAATGGGAAGTATCTCTGGGTTCTTGATTCTGAACATTTGGAGAGTTGGGATTTGAAGCCATGGTTGGGAATTTGAGAGAGAGAGTAAAGAATTTCTAGAGGGTTTGAGGAGAAAGGATTTGAAAAGAAAATATAAGTTTAGGGATTTGAATTTCGTCTAAGTAGTGGTGAAAGGGTATGGGAGATGTATTGAGGTCAATGGTTGAGAATACTTCACTTTTAGATACAATCGACGATCGGGGTCAAACGGTCAAGTCGTGCAAGTACGCACGTTCTTCAAAACTTTGAGTACCGATGACGTGGCACGTGCTGATTTGTTGCTGCCGTCTGCGCACAATAAATGCACCTCTTATGACTTTCAAAAAATCTCCCGCGTCTGAGTGAGAAGATTCAGCAGCCGGAAATCTTGGCATTAAGTGAGCAACTCCCCTTCATCTCTGGTTCATCCTTGAACGTAATCATTTCTGATATGACCTCCTTATTTATGAGATTACTGTTCTCATAGAGCGATTGTTCGTATTCCAAGATAAGTAACAGGCTGAAATAACTCAATAAATAACATGATCTAAAATTATCTTGATATGCCTCCCTACTTTGCTTTCCCTTCTCATTTTCTCAGACAAGAGATATTCTCATTTCAAGGAATCATGGAACGAAACCATGTTTTCTTCGTACCAAGGAACATAATCTTGTGTGATTCTGGTCTTTACTCAGAGTTTGAGGCTGATTACCAGGTGGCAGAGGCAATCATGTCAAGTCTTCATGCCAGTGGTCTTGCAAAGTTTGTAAGCATTACTCCACATGCTTTTCAGGGCGTACATCTTCGGCATTTTATCCGTTCGAGTGATGCCGGAGGAAACTCGTTTCTTGGTGTCTTCAGGAACCAGCTAGTAAGGTGGACTACTGACACCTTTGCTGAAGTTTTTGGCCTGCCACGGGGTCCGATTTCTGTCATGGACTATTGCAGAGATAAGATAGCTCCTGAGTGGACTTCATGGATGAAGTGGAGAGACTCTCCTGAGTTCAAGTTTTCTCCAACTCCTTCAGCATATGGCCTGCAAACTAAATACAAGGTCCTCTTCCAGATTGTCTGTGGCATGATCGTAGGAGAGAATCCTGAGGACATGATTTTCTCTCGCGAGACATGGAAGGCTATGAAGGCGATCGATGATGCGGCAGAAGTCGACTGGGCAGCATTCGTCCAGAGGGTGCAACAATGCGTTCAGAGCTTCCCAAGACTTCCTCTCCCCTATGGGATGCCATTAAGTTGGCTGCTAGAGCAGAGATTTTAGGATCTCACTTTGATTCCCTCGAATCTTAGGGGGGTTGATTTCTATCCTTTCAGGCCATTACCTCCCTTTTAAATCTGTTGTCGCCTCATATATCCATGTAAATAGTTTTGTAACTTCATATCTATGAAATGATACAATTTTCATTCCAAGTAAATCAAAACACTTAACTCACAGTACTTTCATATTGATTTTGCTGAGTGGACCTTCGTCAGCAATTCTGCATAAAAAATAAATTCTAGCAGATGGATCTTCGAGCAGAGTCATATACTCTACTGATTACGTAGCATAATCTATATTCCCAAAAGTCTAGCAGATTTGCAATACTTTAGATACAAAATCTAACGGTTGGGGGACTCCTGTCAGATGAATAGATGAATCGACGGTCTTGAGTGCGCGTGATCTGCCGCGTAGTGCGTGATCTGCCGCGTATCTTCTTTTTTTCGAGAAACACTTGAGTGTCTATACGCATTTAATACCATCTGTTCAAATCAAAAAGATTTAAAAAATTATTGATATCTGCTCCCTGCTCCCCTCTTAATATCATCTCCCCTCCTCGAATATGATGAGACAAAAGTAATATTTGACTCAGCATATTCTATCCATAAAAAAGTTTCCTCTTTTGAATAAATGACCTTTTGTGGATTGAGTATCGGCATGGCAAGGGTCGGCTGGGATTTCAGAGGATCATAAATAAGGAAAGCCTCCTCGAGCCAAACGTTGATCTGACTGCCAAGCGTCACTGTTGACCTAATTAGATTGGCCAAGCAATCACGACGTTCCATCTTCGTGTGTCGATTCAGATTTCTGAATATGAATCATCATGATCCTTTAAGTTTTCACGAGATCATAATTGCAAAGAGATTTTCTCGTCTATAAAAGGACTTCTTGTGTTATCACTTTGATATCACAACTCCTCTTCCTTCCAAACAAAAACTTTAAGATCAAATGGAATCACCGAGTAACATTCATGACATCTCCAGAAACCAGATTCTTAATTAGGCGGCCTTACGAGCCTATTATCAAGATCGACGCTTAGTGTTTGACATGATCATGGCAAAAATAGCTGGGACGGGGCTCAAGCAATTTGTGACGTCCGCTCCCAAGCATTTCCATAAGGATCTCCTTTGGGAGTTCCTTAAGGACTGCAAAGTGGAGAAGGATGTGGTATACGGGGCCTTCCGAGGGAGACTCATACGCTGGTCAAGAGATTCTTTTGCTCGTGATTTTGGACTTCCACGAGGTCCAATATTAGTGATGTCGTACAAATGCATGGAACCGGCTTCAGAATGGACTGCACGGCGTAAGTGGCGCATCTCTCCATGGTTCAAGTTTTCGCCCACTCCTTCGGTAACAGGTCTCATATGCTCGTATCGTAAATTATTTCACGTTGCAAGCCACATGCTATTGGGGGAGGATCCAAGTGAGTTCTGCCTTTCGAAGGAGGTCTGGCAGGTCATGCTCGCTTTGGACGCGGAGTTGGTTGGGGCTGACTGGGCAGGCCTCGTGTTTGAAGGTGTTAGGGATTGCGTCCGAGCACATCCAGCTGTTCCTTTGCTGAATGGTATGCAGCTATGCTGGTTGTTGGAGCAGTCCTTCCCAGAACTAGCAGAAGGACCATCTCGCCTTCGTGATACCGACTTTTATCCTTCCATGTAGTAGAAGTATTTCTGTGGTAGCTTAGAATTGCTTTTGTAGATGCTTTTGACTGATGTATATGGATGATAATCGCTCTTCAAAAATTAATGAAAGGTAGTCACCCTTCAAAAAATACTCCATAGTAATCCATGCGTTCGAACTTACAGATCATCATATCAGCAAAATGAAATTTCATAAGTGCCGTTGAAATATCACTGCAAAAGAAATAACAAACTTTACGTATCTACTGCTTCTACATATTCCATCTGCTGAGCATTCAAGAGATATGGCTCAGCAGTCTCTTCTCTTCTAAAAGGATTAGCAGCAACAATGATGAGTGCTAGACTCTAGTACACAACTCCATTAGCATCAAGATTCAGCGTCCAGATAATATACTCAACTTCGTCCAGAAAACCAAGAAATCCAAAAAGAATGAGAATGAGGTTTCATTCATCCATGGTTTCATTTAATTCCATGAGACCCAACTTAATACATAGCTCTTTGAATCTGGATTTAGCTAAGGGCTTTGTAAATATATCAGGTATCTGGTCTTCGGTGCATATATAGCGAACATCAATATCCTTCTTCTCCTGATGATGTCGAATAAAATGATGGCGAATATCGATGTGCTTGGTCCTAGAATGATGGACCGGATTCTTAGTAATGCACATGGCGCTGTTGTTATCGCAGTAAATAGGCACACACTCGGGAGAGATCCCATAGTCTTGTAACTGTTGCCTTATCCATAAAATTTGCGAACAGCAGCTAGCAGCTGCTACATATTCTGCTTCAGTGGTATAGGTAGCAACAGAGTGCTGCTTTTTGCTGAACCAACTAATGAGCTTGTGTCCCAGAAATTGTCACGTACTGCTTGTGCTTTTCCTATCTATCTTGCATCCTCCAAAATCTGAGTCCGAATATCCACTTAGAGCAAGACTTTCTGCTCTTGGATACCAAATTCCCAGACCTTCTGTGCACTTCAGATATCGCACAATTTTTTTAGCAGTATCTAAATGAGCTTTCTTTGGATTTGCTTGATATCTAGCACATAATCCAATAGCAAAAGATATATCTGGTCTGCTAGCGGTGAGTTACATCAGTGAACCAATAATGCCTCTGTAGAGAGTTGGATTCACATCATCTCCATCTGTCTCAAGCACTGCAATACATGTCGTGCTAATTGGAATCCTAAGACTCTTTGTCTTTTCAGGACAATACTTCGCTATAAGATCGCGAGTATATTTCTTTTTTATGGATAAAGATTCCTTCTTCAGACTGCTGTACTTGTAATCCAAGGAAATAGGACATTTTTCCCATCATGCTCATCTGGAAATAGCTAGTCATAAGATCGAAGAATCTGTCACAGAGATCTTGATTCTTTGATCCGAAGATTATGTCGTCCACATAGATTTGGACTAGCAAGATACTGTCTCCATATTTGATCCGAAAAAGTGTTTGATCAATCCTGCCTTTCTCAAATCCGTTGGTTAGTAGGAACTTAGACAACGTTCCATACCAGGCTCTCGATGCTTGCTTTAATCTATATAGGGCTTTCTGGAGTCTGTAAACTTGATTACCCTGTTCGAATCCCGGTGGTTGCTTAACATAAACTTCTTCCTTGAGCTCACCGTTTAGAAATGCGCTTTTCACGTCCATTTGCATAACATCGAACTCGTGGTAAGCAGCATATGCGAGAAATAGGCGAATTGCCTCCAGCCTTGCTACTGGAGCAAACGTCTCGTCATAGTCAATGCCTTTGCATTGTCTATATCCCATGGCCACAAGACGAGCCTTGTTTCTGACTACTAGGCCGGATTCATCTTTCTTGTTTTTGAACACCCACTTAGTGCCTATCACACTTTGGTGCTCTGGCCTGTCTACTAATTCCCACACATTATTTCTAATGAATTCTGCAAGCTCCTCTTGCATTGCATTCACCCAATCTGGATCTAGCAGAGCCTCTTCGACTTTCTTGGGTTCTTCACTGGAAATGTAGCACGTCAGCATAACATTGCCATTTCCTTGTCTGGTTAAGATAGGATCATTTACATTTCCGAGAACACCATCTAACGGATGAGCACGAAGCCACGCAGGTCTGATACGTGCTGGAATTTCAGCATCCGGTGCTCCTCCTTGGTTGTTATGAACATTTTCTTCTTCATTGTCTTCATTCTCCTGGTGCTCAGCAACTGGGGCATCATCAGCTCCAACTTCTGCGTCTGCCACCGGATCTTCAATGTCAGGAATTTCATTGATTAATATGGTATCTGCTGGGATTTCAGCAACCGATTCTTCTTCGATTGGAATCTCAGCAACTCCTTTGCTAAGATCTTCAGCAAATTCTACGTTATCTTGATCATCAAGAACTCTCGCAACATCTAAATTGTCATTTAGATATATTGTAGAAGTGGCCTCAGCATGATCATTAGCATCACTGGCCCTGTTAGCAGTCTGGTCACCTGCTGAGTGCATCACTGTTGGATCAACATCATTCATAGACCTAGTCGGATCAATATTCATATTTTCGAAAGAATTCAGTAAAGATTGATCATTGACATCATTGGTCTCATGATTGTTGTCCTCTTTTCCTTTGTTTACCCTGTGCATTAAAGTAGACTCATCACAAATAACATTGCATGTTATTTCCACAAGGTGAGTTGTCTTATTTAACACTCGATAGCCTTTGTGAGAAGGATGTCCATATCCAAGGAAAACACCCTCATCAGACTTTGGCGAAAAATTATTAAGTTTTGACTTCCCATTATTATGGATATAACATGTTGAACCGAAAGCACGAAAGTGTTTGATAGAAGGCTTACAACCATTATACATTTCATAAGGAGTCTTGTTGAATCTGCCATTAATCGCACTCCTATTTTGAGTGTAGCAAGCAGTCATAACCGCTTCTCCCCAATACTTTCCACTGAGTCCTGAATCAGCAAGCATAGTCCGCACCGCTTCCTTTAGAGTTCTGTTTCTTCGTTCTGCTAGCCCATTCTGTTGGGGGGTCCTAGAAGTTGACTTCTCATGATGAATACCAGCTTCCGCACAAAAATCCATCAGAATTCCATTACAGAATTCAGTTCCATTGTCTGATCTAATTCTTTTCACTGTAACTTCCTTGTTATTCTGTTCTTTAAGAATTAGCTCAGGCAGAAGGATCTTGACTTCATCCTTGGTGTTTAGAAGATGAACCCATGTGTACCTAGAAAAATCGTCAACGACCACAAGTGTATATATTTTCTTGTTTACAGTGGGTGGTTGGACTGGTCCAAACAGGTCCATGTGTAAGAGTTCAAGAATTCTCTCTAAAGTATCCTTCTCTGGGTTAGATCTGAATGAGGCTTTGGTCTACTTTCCTTGTTGGCATGCCTTACATACGCCTTCTTTTCTGAATGTCTCATCTGGCTGACCTACAACAAGTTTATTCTTGGCCAAGTGGTTAATAGTTTTAAAATTTAGATGATTCAACCTCTTGTGCCAGAGCCATGTTGTTTCCTCTTTGTTCAAAGTTTGGAAGCATGAGTGTTGTTGACCACTTTCCCAGTCAACGATATATAGGCCACCCTTTCGGATGCCTCTAAGTTTCACTTCCCCTGTAACATTGTCAGCAATAGTGTGCGAGGTTTCAAGCAAATCCTAAGAAATCGCCCATGGATGCTGCAAAAAGGATCGTGAAATACCTGAAAGGAACTGAGTCCTTAGGTATTTGGTATCCCAAAACTGACGAACTGACTCACAATGCATATTCAGATTCAAATTTTGGAGGATGTCGTATCAATCGAAAGAGCACAAGTGAAACTTGTCAGTTCCTAGGACATAAATTGATAGGTTGGTTTAGCAAGAAACAACATTCTGTAGCTACATTAACAACCGAAGCTGAGTATGTAGCCGCTGCAAGTTGATGTGCTCAAGTCCTATGGATCAAACAACAATTATTGGACTATGAAGTGGAAACTGGATTTGTGCCTATTTACTGTGACAATAGCAGTGCTATGTGTATCACAAAGAATCCAGTACACCACTCAAGGATGAAGCATATCGACAATAGACACCATTTCATCAGAGATCATATCGAGAAGAAGGATGTGTCTGTCAAGTATATCAGAACTGAAGATCAATTGGCAGACATCTTTACCAAACCACTCCCGGAGATCCGATTCAAAGAGTCGTGCATCAAACTTGGTTTGTTAGTGTTTGATGAGATCTCAATTGAAGAAGAGTAGATACGGAATAAAACTGAGTTCCAACTCTCAGTTTTTAGTTTTTTGGTCATTTTTTAGTTTTCAATTTGATATTTCTATACTTAGGTAATTTTCGAAGTAAAATTGTCTTGGCGGAGAAACTGAGAAACTGACTTTCGAAGACTAAGCTTTGGTCTTCGGCATTGGATTTTCTCGAAGGATGGTTGCGGAATTAAACTGAGTTCAAACTCTCGGTTTAGAAACTGAAATCCAAATGATGGCTTATCTGGTATAAAGCATTAAATGCTGAACAGATGCCGAGCAATCAGGACGCACCACGTGGAGACCCCGCACCCCCATGTCAGATCAGTCAACCCAGTCCAACCGTCGTTGCACCCTATCCATCGATCAAAGTTTGTTGACTCGATCCAAGCCATCCAAACTAAGTTGCCATATACTATAAATAGGCGAAGTATTTCCTGCGGTTATACTTTTTGATCTTTGCCATTTTCGTTCTCTACATATCTGACCAACCCATAAATTCTTCAAACATTCAAGGCAATCCGACTTACATTCCCTACATTCATTGCCAATCATTAGCAATCAAGATGCCGAAGCACATGAGTACTTCAAACCCTGAACAAGAGACGTCGACTTCTGGTCGTGATGAATCTGAAGTCATTCATCAAGATCTCACTTATGCACATGTTGTTGGGAATTTTGTTGTAATTCTCTCTTAGATTAAATTGTAAAAGGTTTTGTTGAATCAAAGCCTTAGTAGTTTGGTCGATCAATGCTGAAGTCTAGATAGTCTAGCAACTCTTATGTAATGTCCTGTATAGGAAATATTTCGAGTTGTAATAGATTAGAAGTGCTTGCGGAAGATTACTGAAGGATTCAGCAATTAAAACGAAGACTTCGGAAATTCTGTATGCTAGAAGTATTCTCAGCAGCCAGGAGGATATCGGCTGCTAAGAGAAGTTAGCAGATAGAATAGACTGCTAATGAGATAGCGGTCAAGTGCTAAGAAGAATGATTGCTAAGTGCTAGCAATCATATGCTAAAGGACATGACTGCTAAGAAGCTAGCAAGTCATTTGTTGAAGGAAATGACTGCTAAGGAGCTAGCAAGTCATATGCTAAGAAGAATGATTGCTAAGTGCTAGCAATCATATGCTGAAAGAAGAGATTGCTAGAAGCATTTAGCAGTCAGCAGTAAGGGTATAGCGGAATGCTAAAGGAGTTAGCATTCACTACTACGGAGAAGATTGCTAGAAGATATAGCAATCAAGAACCAAGACTCAAGTGCTGAGTAAGCAACTGCTGAGGAGTCAGCAGATTGGCTACAAAGACAGATTGCTAGAACTACTTAGCAATCAGAAGAGTCAAATGACTTTGCAGACCTTTCCCAGCATTCTCCGATAGAATGTTATGCAACGAAAAACCCAGCAACGATTGCTAAGATGCCCGTCCTGACAAAAGTACAACCAAGGACGATAAGCATTCCCGAAGTAGGTGGAAAAGCATTGTACACGCCCGAAAGGACGAAAAAAGGAGACACTCTTTTGGACGAAGAAGACCATTGTGTCTAACGGGTATGGAGATTCAAGTTTTGAATCTCCATATATAAAGACAAGTCCAAACAGAGAGAACACAACTGCTCAACTACACAACATACAACCACACTTCGCAAGAATTTACTTTTGAGAGATACCTTTGATAAGCGAAGTAAAGCAAAATAGAGTAGTCAGTTGAGAGCTCATTAAAGAGAATCTTAAAAGCTCTCAATAGCAAGTGTCACTACATTGAATACCCGACACTGCATTAAAGAGATTCCTTGACTTTGCTCAAGAATCTAATCATAAGGATACCTTCCATCATAGGAAGCATCCAGCAGTCATAGCTCTGAAAAGAGATTGACTATCACGGGCTGTTGCAAAAAACCCAGGAAAGTTCAGGAAGGAACTCTAAAGCTTCCATTGCAGCAAGGAGGAGTTTTACGAAGGTGTGCCCTTGACTTCTCCGCAGCTGCCGACTGAAGAGATTGAAGTAACGGAGGATAGCTTTGTAGTGGCCGGCTCAAAAGCTCACCGCCTGCTATAAGTGAAAGGCGATTCCTTGTACTTTACATATCTTTTTAATGAATTCTCAGTGATACGGCTGAGGAGTGGACGTAGATCTTCTAGATCGAACCACTATAAACCCTTGTGTTCTTACTTACTATTTTATTGTTTCTGTTCATTGATTTAAAACCTAGCAACCTCAAGTTGCTAGAGTATATCTGAAACAACCTTAAGAACAACTCCGAGCTAAAACATTTGAAAAAGAACTAAGTGCAAGATAAATTTTATTCCGCTGCATTTGTTAAGTATCCTTCGGGTGCTTATCACGACTCTGATCAGGGACCAACAAGTGGTAGCAGAGCAGGAGGTCGTAAGACTGACTGCTTCTGAGTCACTTTAAGACTCGATCTATACTTTCCTTGCACTGGTTTTTCTGTTTAGCTCAGGTACACAACGTTTGCCAAGATGAATCATACACTTCCCAAGTACAACAAGGAGAAGTTTAACTCATGGCAGAAGCTCGCCACCATACAGCTCCAAAGCATACATCCAGAGATGGTGGATGTTCTCTCTAAAGGACCTATAAAGATAATGAAGCCTAACATTTTCATTGGTCCACCTGTTGAAGGTCAACCAGCACCACCACAAATGGTCGAAAAGAAGTTCGATGAGTGGACGGTGGAAGACAAGAAGAGTGCTCAGCTGGAGTTCTTAGCAAAGAAGAAGATCCTAGACTGCCCACCTCCGCTGATGGCAGATGAAGCTCTGAACTTTGATACAGCCAAGGAGATGTGGGACTACGTGTGCACATCTTCACAAGAAACCGAGCAGATGAAATGCAACAAGCTCCAGGTAGCAGTAGATAAATATGAATCTTTCTCTGTGCATGCAGGAGAAACCATTTCAGCAATGGAAGAAAGATTCAACACCATAGTCGGAGAGCTCCGGAACTTAGGAAAGATGTACGACAATGGAGAGATGAACAACAAGATCATCTCCAAACTCTTTCCAAGGGAGGATTGGTTCGTAAAGATGACGAGCTCTAAGCAAGAAGATTTAAAGATCACCGAGCTTGAAGAGCATATGCGAAAGCTTCAAAAGCTCATGCTGGAAGCAAAAGCGGAGAAGGAAACCAAAGAGGCTAAGCCCACATCATCCTTCCGCCCAGCTGAAAGGAAACAAATGACATGCTTTGAATGCCAATCGTCTGATCACCTGAAGCATTAATGTCCTAAGGTGAGTAAGGAAGAGAGAGAGCGTCTCAAACAAAGGTTTGAGAGGAGAGCTATCAAAGCAGTCACCAGAGCGCTGCTGACAAGGACCGAGGTGCCTGATATTCCTGATAATGAAGAGGAATATTACTCTTCAGAAGAAGATGATGAGGAAGCCATGCTGGTCCTTATGGCAGATATTGTTGATGATCAGAATGCTGAAGCTGAACATAATGCTGAATCGGCTCTAGCAGTCGATACCCAGGAGGTACATTCTTCTAGCATTTCTATTTCAGCAATCATACATGAATCGGAGGATTCCTCTTTAGATTCCGAGGATGATTATCTCACTAAGCTTTCAGTAGAGTTTTAAAAAATGTACGCTATAAAAAATGCTATTGTGGGAGAGAATACCTCACTCAAAAACAAAGTTACATCTTTGACCGAGGAAGTCGAAAGACTAAGGTCTGATAGTGAGGAATTTCTAAAACGCAAAGTGGATTTCTCCAAACTTTCTGAAAATTTTGAAACTATTGAAAAGGAGAATGTAGCTTTGAAGAACAAAACTAATAAGGATTGTATTTATGCTTACTCGACCAGCAAGGCAGTTCTAAATGCCATTGTTAGCCAATAGAGACATCATACTGATTGATCTTGAATAGGGCTTGGTCGTGTTGAGGCTGTGGGACAAACCTCTAAGAACGTTTTGAGTGAAAATGTTAAGCTTTCTAAGCAGAAAAAGATTTCATTCGTTTCTGCTGGAAAAGTCAATGCTGAAAAAGGTAAGGAAAAGACAATTGTTGAGTTATCAACTGCTAAGCAGAAAGATTGGCGTAAGCAGCATAAATCTCCTGGATCTCAGCAGAGTACCCAGAGAATGCCTACTAAGCATGCATCTGCTGGATCTCAGCAGAGTAACTAGAGAATGCCTACTAGACCACACTCAGCAGTGTCTAGGATGAATGCTGAGCATTGTGCATCCAATGCTAGGATAGCAAATCCTTCCTTCTATAGGGGCAAGCAGGTTCAATACCATGCTGTAAGACCACAGTATCCTAAGTACACACCACATAGGAGGAACACCTATGTGAGACCTGAGTCCACACATTTTCCTTTCAAAAGGACTATGAAGGCTAAGCACACCACTCTACCTCATTCAAATTATGCAAAGTTTGCTTATCCAACTAAGGTTGAGAAGGTTGCTAAGGGTGAAGTTAAGAAGAAAATCTTGAAGATCACCAAGATGTGGGTTCCAAAAAGGAACCATGACCCATGCTAATCCTGCAGGACCCGATGCTAAGCGGGTACCTAAACAAATTTATTGATTTTTGCAGGAACAGGATCCAAGACTCAAGACATCACGATTGTCAAATGAATGGATCATAGATAGTGGCTGCTCAGGCCACATGACGGGGCGAGAAGAGTTATTCTCTTAACTTCAAAGCATTTTTGGCCCCACAGTCATGTTTGGTGATAATAGCAAAGGTCGAGTGATTGGAAGTGGATGCATTGAGCAAGATGGCATGAGGATTATCAACGTTGCTCTCGTTTCCAACCTCAAGCACAATCTACTGAGCATCAGCCAACTATGTGAAAATGGGTACAATGTATATTTCATTAACACTGGTTGTGAAATTGTTGATAGTGCTACAGGTGAAGTGAAGCTCAAAGGCATCCGCAAGGGTGGCCTATATGTTGTTGATTGGCAAAGTGGCCAACAACATTCAGGCTTCGTAGCATTCAACAAGGAAGAGACAAATTGGCTATGGCATAAGAGGTTAACTCATCTGAACTTTAAAACCATTAACTACCTAGCCAAGCATCAACTTGTTGTAGGATTGCCTGAGACAAACTTCAGAAAGGAAGGCGTTTGCAAAGCTTGCCAGCAAGGGAAGCAGACGAAGGTATCCTCAAGACAAATCCAGAGAAGGCCACTTCTGAGAGAATCCTTGAGCTATTGCACATGAATTTATTCGGCCCAGTCACTCCAGCCACTGTAAGTAAAAAAGGTTTATACTCTTGTGGTTGTTGATGATTTATCCAAGCACACGTGGGTAAGATTGCTAAGGACAAAGGATGAAGTAAAGCTCATCCTATCAGAGCTGATCCTGAAGGAGCAGAATAGCAAAGAAGTCACCGTTAAGAGAATTATGTCGGACAATGGGACTGAATTTTGAAATGGTATTCTGATGGATTTTTGTGCCGAAGCCGGAATCGAGCATGAGAAATCCACTGCTAGGACCCCCCAGCAGAATGGTCTAGCAGAGAGAAGGAACAGGACCTTGAAGTAAGCAGTGCGGTCGATGCTAGCCGACTCTGAGCTGAGTGGAAAGTATTGGGGCGAAGCAGTCATGACTGCCTGCTGCACTCAGAATAGGAGCGCGATCAATGGCAGATTTAACAAGACTTCTTATGAAGTGTACAATGGTCGTAAGCCTTCTCTTACTCATCTACGCGCTTTCGGTTCGACATGTTATATTCATAACAATGGGAAGTCGAAGCTTAACACTTTTTCGCCTAAGTCTGATGAATGTGTGTTCCTTGGATTTGGACATCCCTCTCACAAAGGCTATAGAGTGTTAAACAAGACGACTCAAGTTGTGGAAATAACATGAAATGTTATTTTTTATGAGGCTATTCTAGTGCGCAAGATTACACGAGATCAAAAGGATGACAATCATGAGACTAATGATGTCTATGGTCAATCTATCTTGAATTCTTTCGAAAATATGCGGATTGATCCGACTAAGTCTATGAGTGATTGTGATCAAGCACAGACGCACTCAGCAGGTGATCAAACTGCTGAACCGACCGATGATGCTAATGATCATGCTGAGGCCCCCAGCCAAATTTATCTTAATGATAATTTGGAGATTCTGGGATTGCTTGAAGAAGAAGATGAAGAAATTCCAGATCAAGGACAAGTTGCTGAAGGAAGATTGGACGTTGCTGAGGAGATCGCCAAGGAAGATGCTGAGATTCCAACTGCTGAAGTTCAGATTGCTGAGATTCCTGTTGCTGTGATTCCGAATGCTGAGGTACAATATGCTGAACCTCAAGTGATTGCTGAGGAGAATGGTCTAGCAGACAACATTCCAGCAGGCGATGCTAGCAATGCAACCCCAGCAACCAGAAACCCCAGACCGAGATGGTTACGAGATCATCCCTTAGATGGTGTCATTGATGACCTGAATGATCCAATCCAGACGCAACAAGGAAATGCGATGCTAGCATGTTACATATCGCATAAAGAGCCTACGAAGATTGAAGATGCTCTACAATCTCTAGATTGGGTGAATGCTATGCAAGAGGAGCTAGCTGAGTTCACGCGCAACCAAGTTTGGGAGCTAGTAGACAGACCCGAGCATCAAAGTGTCATCAGAACGAAGTGGGTCTTCAAGAAAAAGAAGGATGAATCTGGAATGGTCATCCGAAATAAAGCGCGTCTAGTTGCCAAAGGTTACAGGCAATGCGAGGGAATTGATTATGATGAGACGTTTGCTCCAGTGGCCCGACTGGAAGCAATCAGGTTATTCCTTGCTTATGCTGCCCATAATGAGTTTTCAGTCCTGCAAATGGACGTGAAAAGTGTCTTTCTGAACGGTGAGCTCAAGGAAGAAGTGTATGTTGAGCAACCACCGGGCTTCGAACAAGGAAACCAAGTTTATAGGCTCAGGAAAGCCTTATATGGTTTGAAGCAGGCACCGCGGGCGTGGTATGGGACATTGTCTAAGTTTCTTCTGGATAATGGCTTCAAGAAAGGGAAAATCGATCAGATTCTCTTTCGTATCAAGGATGAAGGAAGCATATTACTCGTGCAGATCTATGTGGATGATATCATCTTTGGCTCTAAGAATCAAAACTTGTGTGATATGTTTTCTGAGCTGATGCAGAGTAATTTCCAGATGAGCATGATGGGGAAGATATCCTACTTTCTCGGACTCCAAGTACAACAATCAAGTGAAGGGATCTTTATTCACCAGAGGAAGTATACAAGAGACCTGATTGCTAAGTACTCCCTAGAGAAGACGAAGAGCCTAAGGATTCCCATAAGCACGAGCTGCCAGATTTCTCTTGATGAAGGAGGAGAAGATGTGAATCCTACATATTATAGAGGTATTATCGGATCATTGCTATATCTTACAGCTAGCAGACCAGACAATTCCTATGCTGTAGGAGTCTGCGCGAGATATCAAGCAAATCCTAAGAAGTCGCATTTGGATGTTGCTAAGCGGATAATCCGATACCTCAAGTGCACCAAAGGACTAGGAATTTGGTGTCCAAGGTGTGATGGGCTAGCACTCAGTGGTTATTCCGATTCAGACTTCGGAGGGTGCAAGATTGATCGAAAGAGCACAAGCGTCACCTGCCAATTCCTTGGACACAAGCTAATAAGTTGGTTTAGCAAGAAACAGCACTCTGTGGCTACATCTACAACCGAAGCAGAATATGTAGCAGCCGCAAGTTATTGTGCGCATGTTCTGTGGATTCGGCAGCAATTGCTAGATTATAACATTCCTTCTGAATGCGTGCCAATCTACTGTGACAACAATAGTGCTAGGTGCATAACGAAGAACCCTGTTCATCATTCAAGGACGAAGCACATAGATATCCGACATCATTTCATTAGAGATCATCAAGAAAAAAAGGATATCGATGTTCAATACATATGCACTGAAGATCAGCTAGCAGATATCTTTACCAAGCCGCTTGCTGAGGCTAGATTTAAAGAGTTATGTCTGAAGTTAGGCCTCATGGAGCTAGAGAAGGACGTGGATGAATGAGTTCAAACTCTCATTCTTTCTGGATTTCTTGGATTTTTTTAGAAGACGGAGATAAACTTATCCTAGCTTACGTTTTTTGAGATGCTGATTCTTGTTGCTGAAGATATGGTTGCTAAGCAGGTGATTGCTGAGTCCAAGCTCTCAGCAGATTCTAAGTAGTGTGATATTACACTATGTAATATGCAACAAGTGATTCAGATGTTTGCTAGAGGTCGAATGCTGAGTCCAAGCTCTCAGCATTTCATCATATTGCTAAGGTATAAGCAATAAGTGGTACAGACGGTTGCTAGCATATATTTGCTGAGTCCGAGCTCTCAGCAGACGATATATGGATGCTAGAGGTTGGATTACTCAGCAATTCATATGTGTGATGAGGATCCTATTGCAAGCAGATTGCTGAGTCCAAGCACTCAGCAATCTTCACTTTATTGAGAAGTCAAAGCGCAAACTTTTTTAATTTCAAATCCACTTAATATGTCTGACATGATGCATTTAATGCGTTGCAACTGGCTGCGACAAACTAGGAGGCGACACGTCAAAAGCACTCAAGCATTTTGGGGCGTGGGTTACCATATGAAGAGTCTCCTAAATCCTGAACCGTCGATTGAATTTGAAAAGGCGTTTCCCCAGCCGTCGGATCTTTACTCAGAAGGTATAAACACTTTACTTCATTCAACTTTCAAACCTTCTACACTTTGTGCAATCTGAATCCCTAGAATTTCTATTCTTTCCAAACACTCTCAAAATTCCTTCGAATTTCTCTAATATTTTCCAAACATGTCTAATCCCGAATCCTCTACTCCTTCTAAGAACCCCCCCAAGTTCTACCTTAAGCCTATTGATGGCACGACCCTACATGAAAGGCATGCACCAGGGTTTACTATGATAGTGAAGAAAGAAGATATTGATGATTCAATTCCATATGCCTGCCTAGTTACGCCAATCCGAAAGAAGGAGATATCTGGGCTCTCAAACGCTCAGAAGAGAGCTGCCCAAATTATGAAGGACCGGATCTTGTTTACACCCCTTGCCGCCGTACAGTTTCCGGAATGGGTAATGACCACCTTGGCCAAGGAGCAGGTGGTTCAATATCTAGCCACTGAACCTAAGAGGTTTCACCCTCACATGGTCTCGGAGTTTTACGCCAGAGCCGTTTTTGCTGACGATCACAAGTCATTTACGACCTCTGTGTTCGGGACTCTTATTACAGTGACCGCTGAGGTCCTTGCACAGACGTTCGACCTTCACAACTCAGGCAAACGCATCTCCACTTACAAAGTTGTAAATATCAAGGAGATGAAGGCGCGGTGGTACTTATGGAAGAGACCGGAGGTGAAGGAAGATGAGAATAATCGGTGGAAGGTAGCCACTCTGATAAATCAGTTCAGGGAGGACTTCAAGCTCCTCGCTGATTTGGTCATTAAGATATTTCAGTGCGATGTCGGATCGTACTCTGAATTGTCGGTGAAGAAATATGCCGTAATGATGTCATTAATTGATGGAGTTGAAGGAAATTGGGCGCAATTTTTCTTTGAGCGGTGGTTGGACCATGCCAAGAAGAATCTGAAGCTGACGCAGGATGGAGTTTTCATGTCCAACGTCAATTTTGGACTGAAAATTAGTAAGTTTATCGAGATCATCTTTCAGAAGGATGAACTTGATAGAGGTGAAGCTCTGCTCCACACTAATTTCATTCCCCAGATGAAGAAGGAGCCAACCCCAGCAGACATGACCCCAATGACCCTACTTCAGAGAAAGATGAAGACACCGCCACTCTCGGCTAACTATAGTTGGAGCAGGCAATTCCCATGTCAGCTGAGGAAATTGCTACTCTCTGGAAGGCTGCAGAGATCGAGAAGTGCTTCAAGGATCTCGATGAGATTGAGAAATTAGGAGATCTGCCAGTAGAGCAGATAAAAGAGATTCTAGCAAAGAAGCACACAGAGCAACCAGCTCAAGTTTTGGGTGCACTTGCAGTGGCAATGCCCAAAAGGAAGAGAAAAGAAGCCACCTCTCCTGAGAAGCAGAAGAGGACTCGCAGAAGGCTTGTTAAATCTGTGGAGAAAGAAGCTGCTGAGAAGAAAGCCGCAGAGAAAGCAGTCGCTGAAAAGGAAGCTGCTGAGAAAGCTGCTGCTGCTGCACAAGAGCCAATCTCTCCCCTCTCTGCTAAACCACTGTCAGAAAGATTGAAAGCTTTAAGGGCAAGAAAGAGGAAGAGGACGATATCGAGGCAGCTACAGGAGAAAAAGAAGTTCACGAAAGTGATGGAGGAAATAACTTTTGATGCGAGAGATTGCAACTTTGATCAAGTAAAGAAAGCTGCTGATGAGCGTGCTGCGAAGAAGGCTGCTGACCAGCTAGCAGCTAGGGAGGCTGCTGAGCTGTTAGCAAAAGCAGCTGAGGAAGCTATGCAATGAGGAAAGGGAAGGGAAAGATTACAGCAGAAGTTTCCACCCCCTTGACCGAAAAAGATGCTTTATCAGTTAGTGAGCTCGACGCTCTGCTGAGTCAAAGAGTATTCGATGCTCCTGAGCGTCCTCTTGGACGAAGAGATGTCGTGATCCGGGAGCCTACTGCTGCGCAAGGAGGAAGCAGTAGTGCTCAGCCAGAGGTCCAACAGGGTATAGTTGCTAGAAGTTCTGGATCCGGAGTGCATGCTGAGGGCAGTGCTGACATTTCCCATGCTGAGGAAAGGCCCAGCAGTGGAGGAGCTGAGGGACCACGTGCTGAGGAAGGTCCTACCACTGCTGTTCCGTTGTCTGCTGAGGAACATATGCAAGAAGATATACTCGATGAAGGCTTTTTAGCCTCTTGCTACTCAGAGTCCAATTCAGATGGTGAATCTGAGGATGTGTATGATGCCCGCTTTCTATGCAAGATCCCTATTTGCAATAATGAGACACTTCGAATTCCATTCACAGGTCTCCCCTGGCGCCGATTCAAGACCAGGAGGGTTGCACAATGGTGTGCGCCGGTATTCCTCAAGGAAGAGGTAAATGCTGGCCTTTTTCCTATGCTTGCCGAAATTGAAGAGTTTGTTTTGGCGGAGATCGAGCGCGATATTGCTAATGTTTTTTCTGTTGAGTTGGAAGAGTCAACAAATGAAGGGAAATTGTTAGCTAAAGAATTTAGGCATTGGAAGATGCATGATTACATCATGCATTAACTTAGCTTTGAGGAAAGGATGTTGGTGATCATGACCGAAGGCCTAAATTTTTGGAGGAAGGAGGAACAGTGGGCCAATGAATGGATAGATCAGGCGCTAGGGACTAAACAATTCTCAGACAAACAGATCCTTGCCAGACTTAAGGCCATTAGAGTCCACAAGATGTTCTCCGCTTCTCAAAGCTTGCCCAAATCAACTTTTGCACCTGACGGCCATTCTGATGCCAGGATTGAACTTTCTAAGCATCAAGCAAACGCAGCTGCTGAATATCATAGACGCCAAGCAGAGTATGAAGCACAGAAGAAGGAAAGGCTGTTTGCCAGGATGGCTGCTGCGGAAGAGGAAGCAGAGATTGCCAAGAAACAGAGCAGAGAAGATCAGATGATTGTCCTGTTTTGGAGAATGACATCTTGGAGATGAAAAAGGCTGCTCATGCTGCTGAGTTAGCAGAAGCCAGGGCTGCTGAGCTTGCCATGGCCCTGGAGTAAGCTTGGAATGCAGAGGAGGCTGAACTCCTAGCAGATGTTGCTCAATATGCTGTTGTGCTTGCCAATGAAGCAGAGACTGATGATCTTGCTGAGGCACAAGCGAAGGCCTCGAGGCTAGCAGAGGAGGAGAGGCTAGCGGAGGAGGCTAAGTATTTGACAGCTCATGCCGATGAAGCAAAGGCTGCTGCTCTTGCTGAGGCAGAAGCTAAGGCATGGAAGTTAGAGGAGGTTGAGCGCATAAATGCTGAAATTCAATACCTTGAGGCGCAGAATGAATGGTATGAAGCTGAAGCCATGGATGTTGATCTAATCTCTGAAGTCCATCCATCTACTAGCGGCAGAGAGCTAGTCATCGCCTCTTCCGCTATGGATGTTCTTCTTGTAGGTTCCCATACCTTCCAATCTTATGTTCATACTGTTGTCCAACATGCGATTCAGCATGCCCTCTCCACCACTATTCACATGGCTGTAAATGAATGCGTGGCCATGGAGGTTGCTGATGTTTGAAAAGATGTGGGGGAGGTGTGGAGTGAGATTGCTAAGGTTAAGGAGGCAGCATCTGAGGCTAAGTGTAGAAGGAGATGGAGATAGATGTAGAGAAGCAAGCGACCACCCCGGAAAAATTGGTGGAATTGGGAGAGTAGGAGGGCGAGGCTGTGCAAGGGTAAGCTTCGGTCCAAGCAGGAATTGAGCTGACTCTGCTCCAAACTGAGTCAGCTCATGCTGAGTCCTCACAGGGTGGACAGGGAGATGGTGCTGAGGTTGAAATTTCTTCTGATGAGTCCCTGGTCTTGTCTGATGAGGAAGATGAACTGACGAATTCCTGCATTCACGAGTGGAATGATTATACTAGAGATATGAATGGGTATGGTGACCTCACCCCTGGGATTCAAGAGGGAAGGAACAACTCTATAAGCCCAGTCAGTTCGGTGAGTTAAAAATTCCTTTAAGTGGGCTAACTCATCCAGATAACTCATCTGAGAGGTTAAGAAGTTGGTGCCCACCAATCAGCCTTACTGGCGTTGGGGATGCTAAGCTGATTCCTTGGGCCGTTGAGATTTCTACAAGGGTAGAGCGCAGAGTATCTGAAGAAATCAATCTGCTCTACCCCGATATTTTGGCAGAGCAATTTGAAGAGTGTAAGGTGTTGAGGAGAGAGTTCAGGAGGTTGAGGTGGTTCGATCTGATAAGCACGAACTGAATAAAGAAGTTCACCCCATTATGCAGGCCAGATTCGGATTGACTTTCTGGAGGTTGGAGGAGGTTTGGATAAAGGAGTGGTGTGCCTAAACTGAGTCGAGGCATCTGAGTGAGGGGGAAGTCAGGATAAGGCTACTGACTATCCGAGCTTTCAGGAAAGATACTTTTGATGAAAAGAAGGCCTACCTCGACGTGCACAGACTCCCCCGGACTCACTACTCCTTTGTGTCAGATGCCCCCACCTCTACACCTCTGATCTCTCAAGTCTCTCCTACCCGAACTGAGTTTGAAGAGATGTCAGTTCTAGCTCCCACTCCTAAGGCCTATCAGAAATATATCACTGCAAGGACGGAGACAGTGAGGAGACTCTCCGAGCAGCAACAGATTGTAAAAGCTGAGCTGTTAGAGAAGAAGGAATTGGAGCAGGCTCTCCCTCTATCTGTTGAATTGACCTTGTAATCTACTGCTCAGAGAGCAGCTGAACTTATTCAGACGATTATTGGCTCTGGTTGTGATAACTTGGCCAAAACTACCAATCTCATAAGGGCCAAGAAAATAAGGAAAATGATTGAGGCCAGAGAAGCTGAGAAGGCAAAGAAGAGGCAGGAAGATGAGATGAGAAAGATGGCCGAAGAGGAGATTTAAAAAAATGAGGAAGAGCGAACAAGGTCTCTGAAGATTGTGCCATTCAAGCCCGCTATCATATTTACTGAGATGGCCACGACCTCAAGTGCTGAAGCTGACAATCAACTTCAATCTACCTCTTCCCCGACTATCGTGCTGACTGAAATGCAAGCATATTTTCAGAGTCAGCTTGAAAAGATAAAGGCCAAACTTGACGAGAAAGACAAGAAGGAAGCAAAAATGTCTGAATCTCTTTCCTCAAACTACTGTCTCTACCCTGGTTGATATCTATCTTTCTGACGTTTTCCAACTTGGCTGAACTCACATTTTCTAGTGTTATCAACAAACTTAATTTTTTTCGCTCTATTTGAGTTAATCGAGAAATGTCTCTCCAATTCAGGCGGAAGACCAAATATGGTAGGTAACATAAAGGACTCGTGAACTGAGTAGTGTCGATGTAAACTCAGTTCACCATGTTTCCTTTTCTTTACTGACTTAGTTAAGTAGTTTTGACAACATCAAAAAGGGGAAGATTGTTAGGAACTGAGTTTCAGTTCACTCCTTAATTTGATATTTTGATGTGTCAAAACTTACTTTAGTATTAAGTTTTTAGAGTCTCTAATTGTAATCCTTGTATAGGATTGATTGAGTTGTAATAGACTAGAAACTTAGATGTTGAAGATCGAGCGAGCAATTACAAACTGAGTTTCTAACGATGGAATTCAAGAAGGCATAACTTGAGATGTCAAGAACCAAGTTTCTGCACTTAAAGAGAAGAACCAAAGAAATTTAAAGTTCTGAAGTTTCCATGCTTACAACTTAGTAAGACCAGAAACTCAGTTTCTGGAAACTGAGTTTTCCCGAAGTAAGGTTAAAACTTAAACTGACTTTGGAATGTTAGTTTTTAGTTTCAGAAGACTAGAGCACATGAAACACAAGGAATCCTAGGAGGAATCCGAAGTCAGACTCAAGATGTCTCAAAATAATATCAAAATTTAGTACGAGGAAATTCAAACTTAGATTTCTTGGACTGAAACTTAGTCTGACAAAAGTAGGTGGAAAGTACACTGCCAAAAGCAGAAAGCAGACGGTAGAGCAGAGCAGAGCAGACCAAAAGTATGGGCGATGATTAGACGACATTCTCCTTGTCTCTAACTGTTGGATTGATGTGTCCAATGGGACGAATTCAAATCATCGACCAACCTGAAGACTATAAATTGCTCAACACTTCAACGTGAAAAGGTTACGAACACTCAAGCAAAAATACGCCAAAGCTCTGTCGAACTTTCTACTGAAAAGCTTTCTAAATTTCCGTGTTCTCTGAATACGAGACTTGAGTTTCCAACTCAAGTTATTCACTTCCGTGCATCTTTCTAAGTGCACGAGGCTGTAGCTCTAAACTGAAGCTATTTATTGGTGAATATTACTTTTCTAAGTAATAATCATAGCAGTCAGTTTCCTATTCTGGGAATCTGATTCCGACGGGTGTAGCCAACCAACTGAGTTCTGGGAAGAACGAGAAAACATCCATCTATCCAGTTTGAAGGCTGCGGGGTGCGTCCTTACTTCAACCTGAAGAGGGAGTAAGCTTACAAGGAGTTTCTCGACGAGTGACATCAGGAGACCGAAGAACGAAGGCTTCCGACGGGCTGACCATAGATCATGAGAAGACCTGTATATCTGAAACTTAGTGGATTCCCGATTAATTTTGGAAGAGTGGACGTAAGATTTTGATTCAGAACCACTATAAATATCCTGAGTTCTTTACTGTTTTATTTAAGTTTCTGCATATTGAGTTTCTTTGCTTACCTTGAAACCTTCCATACTTGGTGATCGCAAAATTATTTTATCAGCGACTTAGCTAAGCTAATAATAAAGCGGCAAATAAATTATTGAATCCCATGGGGAAGAAATAACGAAAAACCTTAAGTACTAAAACATATGTTCTCAAAATACTGGTTAGGAAAGAAAATAACTTTAGGTTTTGTTTCAAACTAATTTTTCAAATTAAAATTAAACAGGAAAGACTGTTGAGGAAAGCAGAAATGAGAAGTACAGATTCCAGGGCATTCTACCTATCAAGTATGACTTGGATGAATGAATTGATTAATTCCCAATTTAATTCCTCTTCGTAGTGAAACATCATAAAAGTATTATGAACTTCTTTGTTGGACAATTCATAAAGTAGATTAGTCAATTACCTATCTCCGCTTGGTCTCAAGATAAATTAACTAACTCCAAAAATCAACAGATTTATTCCTATAATCTATCTCCTTCTGCTTAGACAAGAAATTAAATTATATTGTGAAAACTCTTTCCATTGAATACTATTACAGTTACGTCTCAAGTTCTCAACTAATTAATCCTAAGATGTGGCCAGTAAACTCAAGATTATGAATAAGCACAGATTTCACAAACTACGATGGGAAAGGGAAAATAATTCAATTATCAAACATGCATACATTGATAGTTCGAAACCCTAGAATCTGAGAAGGAATTAGTTACACATATTCATAGTAAAATTCATCAAAGATAGATTAAACCTGAATTGCATAAACTTGGGTCTGAAAGTCTTCCCACAAAATCTGTCTTCAATCATTAAACCTAAAAACTCTTGGAAATCTCTAAAAATCTGAAATCTGGAATGAAGCACACTTCAAAATCAAAGTTACAGGGATATATATATAGGTGGGGGTATATCCTATCAAATCTAGGGCTAAAGATATGATAAAATTCGAATTCAGTCAATTTCCCGTGCCCGCAGGTCCGCGTCGATCGACGTGGCATCTCCGTCGATCGACGTGGAAAAATCAGGTCTCGCCCCTTCTGCGCGGTCTCACTGTTTTGGCCATAACTTCCTCTCCCGAACTCCGATTGACCCGATTCCAATTGCGTTGGAGAGCTATCTCAAAGCTTCATCCATTTCCATGCGCCAATAGCCCGAATCCCTTGCGTGGAAGAACTCTTCACTGCTACTCTTACACATCACTGCTTTCGGAACGGTTTTCTCGTGAATTTAGGCCTAAAACCTGCACAAGTACCAAAATACGCCTAACACCACCTAATATTGACTCATGCATAAACTATATATATAAACTCAATAAAACTACATAAAATAGTAGAAAATAATATAGATAAGTGAGTAAAATAGTGAGCTTATCAAACCCCCCAAACTTGAACGTTTGATTGTCCTCAATCAATAGGCAAGAAAGAAATCAAAAGATCATGCGGTTAAAGTGCAATGCCTCACAAGATTCATCACAGTCAAGAATCAAGAATCCACTACCCACAAGCAATTTGAAAAGAGACAGAAAATTCATCAACCGTGGAAGAACTCACAGGAAGTGTATCGCTCAACTCTCAAGTGTTTAAGGTAAAGATGAAAGCACTCAACAACATGTATGAAGAAATTTCTACCATAAGCTTGCAAATTTTCTAATATCTCCACTGCTAGAATGTGCACACAAGTATAGAATCAAAAAGGACTTTCGAAAGGTTGTAAAGTAGGCTTTTTCTGATAAGGTAGGGAAATATGGCCAAGTGACTAAATCAATTGAGTTCATGACTCTCAACACATCCAACCACTATCTATAATAATCCACCTCATCTCCTCATATACATCAACAAAAACAATAAATTTTTTTTTCTAGCTTATTTTGAATCTCTTTTACTCTTTTCGATAATTTTGTATTCTTTTCTTTTCAGAGAGCTTATGAGAATTCTAATTATTTTTTTTAGCTTCTTTTTCACACATCTTTTCACCACTAATTTAACATATCTTATCACGAATTCACCAATCAACCCCATACATACCACAACTCAAGACACGAGTGAGACAATACTTTTCTTAATCTCATAGACAAGGAAAGAAAAATTTTACAGGCTCAAAGTGGCTAACTAGGGAAATATTTATTGTGAAGGGAGAGTGTTTAGGATATTGGGTTAACAAAGATGGCCTAATATCATCTCCTAAACTTGTGCACACTATGCAGTCTCAACATAGAAAATATGCAAGTTCTAGAGAAATCAAAACACACATGTGAATCTAACATCAAACGAAATAAAGGCTCAACTTTCTCACACAAGGGTTCAAAAATTTTCTTCCACAGTCAATTTCAAATCAGCTCAATCAGCATGCAAGTATAAGTGTCAAATCAGTCCTATCATGTGGTATTCTATATTCATAGGCATCTAACCACAATCTCAATCAATTCAAACTCAACCTTCAATCAACTCTAATCTCACAGTCTCATTCAGGTTATCTCAAAACTCAAAAATTTTCCCCACAAAATAGCATAAAATAGAAAAGTACGAAAAATTAAAGACAAAAAGCAGAATAAATAAAAGATAGGACATTCCATCTTTTGTCCACATCCCCCCAAACTTATTTCCATCTCGAAGAGTGGAATAAGTTTGAAAATCAGACAAAATAGGGAACGATACCTGGCAGTTGATCTCAGACATCAACTTTTTTATCCCCCGGAGTCTTAAATCACCATCAGGGAGGTCGGGTCCAGACTGGCCTTTCCGCGACCTACTCTCCATCTTTGTTCTTGACAACTTGCATCCCCCATTTCTTGGCGTCTTCTTCCAGAAGGATCTTGTGCATGCATAATGAACGACTGACCCCTTTGATATCCCCCAAAGTCCATCCAATGGCAGACCTGAGGTGAGCCGGAAGTGGTTGGAGTTCCAGAGCAGGTGGATCGGAGTTAGAAATCTGTGGTTCCAGACTCGCGTCGATTGATGCATGTTGTGCGTCGATCAACGTGGTTGAGATGGCAGAGATCCCTTTTCCACGTCGCGCCATTTTGTTTGACGAAGCCTTTTCATCGACCTTTTTTTCTACGTCGATCGATGTGACTGTTGCGTTGATCGACGTGGCTCCTGAAGTTGCATCGATCGATGTGGCTCCTGCATCGATCGACGTGGGTGCTTTTCCACGTTTTCCCTTTTTTTGATGGCTGCGTTGGCTTGGTAACTGCTCTCGTTTGTTCTTTTTTTTTGTGTTGTTTCTTCAGATACATCCAGCTCCATCACCAGATCCACAAGCTCATCGTCCGCCTTATCCAAATCTGAAGACAAAAACAAAGAGTGTAGTACGTAGTTCTCCGAAAAATCCGGATCAGTTTTAAGAGAAGAAAAGAGAGAGGAAATCACCATATTTAAACAATTTATCATGTGGCACTCTTCCTGGCAGCTCCCTTCATTATGCTTCTGCACAGCTTTGTAGATGGGGAAGGTGACCGACTCGTCATTAACTCGGAATGTCAGTTTTTCGTCTCGAATGTCAATCAATGCTCCAGCAGTTTTCAAGAAAGATCTCCCCAAGATCAGCAGGATGTTGTGGTCTTCTTCCATGTCAAGCACCACGAAGTCCGCTGGAATGATGAAGTCCTTCACCTTCACAAGTACGTCTTCTACGATGCCTCCTGGGTATGACACCGATCTGTCAGCCATCTGCAATGATATGGTCGTTGGTTTGATGCTCCCGATCTCTAGTCCCTTGAAGATTGACAGCGGCATTAAGTTTATGGATGCACCGGAATCTCAAAGCACCTTTCCAAAGGTTTCTCCTCCAATGATGCAGGGGATCGTGAAGGATCCCGGGTCCTCTCTCTTCAGCGGCATCTTCTTTTGAATAATCGCTCTACATTCCTCGAACAAGTTGACACTCTCGTGCTCCATGAAGGGTCTATTCTGAGAGACCATATCCTTCAGAAACTTGATATACCCCGGTATCTCTCGTAGTGCCTCAATCAGCGGGATGTTGATGTTCACTTTCTTCATGTTCTCTAGAAAGCGTGCAAATCTCTCGTTCATCTTTGTTTTAGCAAAACATTGCGGAAATGGCATTGGAGGCTTCTTCGTAGGTGGGCTGGGAACTGGCGTGATCGACGTGTATCAGCGTTGATCAACGGCGCCTTTGGAGCTGCGTCGATCGAAGGAGACCCCGCGTCAATCGACGGGGCTGCGTCTGCGATGACTTCTTCTACCTGCTCGGCTTCTTTGTCCTCCTGAGTATCTTTCCCCGCCTGTTTTGGCCCTTCAAATGATTTTCCTCCTCTCAGAGTGATGGTGTTCACTTGGTTCCTCGGATTCTGATTCTTGGGGTTAATCTGAGTGTTGCTCGAAAGTTGCCCCGGCTTGTGCTGGGCTCTGAGGGCATCGGCAATCTGGCTGACCTGGGTTTCTATAATTTGTACATGCTTCTGCACCTGGTCTACTTTAGTATTCACGCCTGCAATTTCTCACTCCAATCTCTCCACTTTGTCAGTAGACCCTTGCATGAACTTAGCCAAAATCTCCTCGAGATTTGGCTTCTTCTTCTCCACCACTTCTCCATCTTGCACTGTAAACCCAGGTGGTTGTTGCTCCATGGCTTGGGGGTTCGTGTAGGAAAATCTAGGATGGTTCCTCGCGTGATTAAAAGTGTAGGGCTGGTTGTGCTGCTGATTATGCTACTGATATCCTCCACGGTAGTTGTTTTGATAACCACCCATTTGCATGAAATTTACAGCGACACAATCCCCCTCAGGCGGAGCTTGCACTGGCTCTACTGCAGCAACTGTTTTCTCCTGCTTCAGTGCAGCGAAGTCTTCCCTTAGCTTTTTCAGCTCGGTTGTCAAATCAGGTTGTTCGGCGACTTTCTCCACCACTTTCTCGACCGCCATCACAGGCCGATGTCGACTCGAGGACCACCGTTGAGTGTTGTTGGCCATCTTTTGGAAGAATTCCATGGCTTTCTTTCCGCTTTTCGTCATGATGGTGTCTCCCAATGTGGTGTCCACCAACTTAACGGTCTTATCATTGAGTCCCTCGTAGAATGCTTCTGCTTTTTCTCCTGGCGGAAAGCCATGTCCTGGGCAAGATCTCAGTAGCTCCTTTAATCGCTCACATGTCTCGCTGAAGCTCTCATTGGGTCTTTGAGCGAATCGGATAATTTCCTTCTTTCTCTGCCTGATGATGTTTGTAGGAAAAAAGTTTCCAGGAATTCATTCCGCAGTTCAGTCCATGTACTAATACTTTCTTTGTCCAGTGCAGTGAACCAAGACTGTGCCTTATCCCGTAGAGAGAATGTGAACAGACGCATTCGGATGGCACTCTTGCTGACTCCTCCGATTTTGACAGTATTGCAGAGCATAAGAAACTTATCCAGATGTGTGTAAGGATCCTCTGTAGCTCTTCCTCCGAATTGATTTTGCTGCACCGTCTGCACCAATCCGGTCTTCAGCTCAAAGTTGTTGGCATTGATGCCAACTCTGAAGTCTGTCTCCCTGAACCGAGGTTTATATCGGTTCTGCATAGCCTCCTCTTCTTCCTCATCATCAGATTCCTCTGGCTGATTCTGGTTGTCGTCCTCTTCATTATCGGGATTGTCCTCAAATAGGGGGTTGCGGCGAAGATCCCTATTATTCTGATTGTTCCTCTTGAGGTTTCTTTCCAGATTTAGTTGTTGGAGTTGTGCCATCATGGCTTGGACTTCTTGGAGAAGCACAGCTTGCTCCTCCGCAGTTAGCATTGGTGGAGGTGGTTGCTCATTTGGCGGTGTTACGTTATCGGCCATCGCTTGGTTACTCGAAATTTCTTGGATACGCTTATTCCTTTGGATCTTTTTGCACGTGGCTTCGATGTCCGGGTGATAATAGAGTGGGTCCTTTCCTTTAGCTCTCGTACTCATGCACTACCTGTACAGCAAAAGAGGTAGTGAGGTGAACGGAAAATAAACTGAACAGACTGAATTGGAAAAAAAACTGAAATTCTGAAAAAAAACAAGAAGGCGTCGATCGACGAGGATTAGCGTCGATCGACGTGGAATTGAGAAATGCATCGATCAATGCGACACTCGCATCGATCGATATGAAGAACGAAAATTCGGAAAATCAAATAAAAGTACAAAAATTATAGCCTAAATCAGTATTTCGATCACATAATTAATAGTAGGATTATTTCTATTCTTTCCCCGGCAACGGCGCCAAAATTTGATCACAGAATTATTTTATCAGTTACTTAGCTAAGCTAATAATAAAGCGGCAAATAAATTATCGAATCCCATGGGTAAGAAATAACGAAAAACCTTAAGTACTAAAACATATGTTCTCAAAATACTGGTTGGGAAAGAAAATAACTTTAGGTTTTGTTTCAAACTAATTTTGCAAATTAAAATTAAACAGGAAAGACTGTTGAGGAAAGCAGATATGAGAAGTACAGATTCCAGGGCATTCTACCTATCAAGTATGACATGGATGAATGAATTGATTAATTCCCAATTTAATTCCTCTTCGTAGTGAAATATCAGAAAAGTATTATGAACTTCTTTGTTGGACAATTCAAAAAGTAGATTAGTCAATTACCTATCTCCGCTCGGTCTCAAGATAAATTAACTAACTCCAAAAATCAACAGATTTATTCCTATAATCTATCTCCTTCTGCTTAGACAAGAAATCAAATTATATTGTGAAAACTCTTTCCATTGAAAACTATTACAGTTACGTCTCAAGTTCTCAACTAATTAATCCTAAGATGTGGCCAGCAAACTCAAGATTATGAATAAGCACATATTTCACAAACTACGATGGGAAAGGGAAAATAATTCAATTAATCAAACATGCATACATTGATAGTTCAAAATCCTAGAATCTGAGAAGGAATTAGTTACACATATTCATCGTAAAACTCATCAAAGATAGATAAAACCTGAATTTCATAAACTTGGGTCTGAAAGTCTTCCCACAAAATCTGTCTTCAATCATAAAACCTAAAAACTCTTGGAAATCTCTAAAAATCTGAAATATGAAATGAAGCACACTTCAAAATCGAAGTTACAGGGATATATATATAAATGGGGGTGTATCCTATCAAATCTAGGGCTAATGATATGATAAAATTCGAATTCAGTCAATTTCCTGCGCCAGCAGGTCCGCGTCGATCGACGTGGAAAAATCAGGTCTCGCCCCATCTGCGCGGTCTCACGGTTTTGGCCATAACTTCCTCTCACGAACTCCGATTGACCCGATTTCAGTTGTGTTGGAGAGCTAACTCAAAGCTTCATCCATTTCCATGCGCAAATAGCCTGAATCGCTCGCGTGGAAGAACTCTTCACTGCTACTCTTACACGTCACTGCTTTCGGAATGGTTTTCTCGTGAATTTAGGCCTAAAACCTGCACAAATACCAAAATACGCCTAACACCACCTAATATTGACTCATGCATAAACTATATATATAAACTCAATAAAACTACATAAAATAGTAGAAAATAATATAGATAAGTGAGTAAAATAATGAGCTTATCACTTGGCTAAGTATTGAAGCGTATATACTAAAACCTAAAACTTAAAACTTACCTGACTAAACTGAGTTTTGACAATACTGAAAAACTGAGTCAAAGTCAGTTTTCAAACCAAGTGCAAGATTAATTAACTTCCACTGCATATTCTATCACTCTAATTTTGGGACCAACACATACATTTGTATATGAAAGCTATGACACACACAGATAAGCCCCGGGGTTATGAGAAAATATTTACCGTGTCTGTCCAAAACATTTTCATTGCTATATGTAGACTTGCTCAATATGTATCATATCTATTTACCATTGTGTGACTGGAAGTTGGCCCACTTTCAAGTCACGATGAACAGTTGGGATTGACATAATCCACTCGACCCACTATCATCAAGTGCACTAGCCTCAGAATTTCACATTGAGACTCGATCGATTTGTTTTAAAGACACACCAATGCCTCTCCTTATTTCCCAAAGGTATCAGCGCTCCTGTTGAGTGACCACAATAGAGCTTATAGCTTGTCTAATAAGGTTGCAAACCTTTAACAATTAATGAGACTTGGCTCAAGAATACCAAGTGTCTGGTTCCGGTCTCATTAATAAACTCTGAAGATAGCAATCAACAGAGTTACAGATATGATAACACGAAACATTTTAGGCATAGACAATCAACTTTAAAACAAAACATTTTCATGCTTTTAGAAAACTGAGCTCACAGCTCAAAGAGGCATTTTATTTTTACAGAAAATAGTCCCCACCTTTACAGATGTTTAGCACGTACATGTAGAAGCTTTGATCTGATCAACTCGTATCCCCCTTCAATCATCCATACTTGAGAAATAAACAATTAGGTGGATTATCTAACGTTAACCAATCAGCGTTTCTGGTGACGTTAAACGTACTCAGATCCTATGACTGACTGATTGTACTGATAAAACCCGACAACCCAACATGCATCCTCATACATCAAAGCATGCATGGAACTCGATCAATCACTATCATATATGTTAACCAATCTACGATTAACAGATTAACATAATCAAAGCACATTTATATATTAAACGACTAAACTCATATTCAACAATGCACTAAATCAATTCGAAATAATTTATCGTTCAATTACGAACCCAACTCGATTACGTGATTCACAATATTTATAAACAATATTCAAAATTTCGTTAAATCCAATTGACATAATTAATTAGATAATTGAACAAGATCCGCAAATATAAAATAAGTTAATAACAAATATAATAAATAATAATTAAATAAAAGTCTTTCTTCTTTTTTTTTTTATACAAAGATGTAATAATAATAATATAATAGTAAATACATATATATATATATATATACATATAGGAGTGATCATATGAGAACTCTACTTACCATGTGAAAATAAGAACTAATCTCGGCCATCCAATTGGTGATCTAACGCTCAAGACTAAATAAATCCCGTATGCATTATAGTGTAGTAAAACATGCATTAAAGGGTAATTTTGTAATATTTTTTTCTCTCCTCTAAAATCATCCTAAATCTTCAAATGATCATATCTCCTACGATTTAGATTATTTTTTAATGTATCATATATCAAATTAAAGGTAATTTAATTATCTTTCAAACAAAATCCCTATTGCATATGTTTCGATTTAAAAATCATCGTAACAAATGAAAATTAGTGATTTTATGCATAATTCTCGCAACAGTATACGAATTCTTATATAATGAATGGAGTTGCACAATATAATGCATGAAGTTATATTATATAATCAGAATATGATAGATAAAATGCAATAACTTTTTTCCTGCATATTGTAGATAATATCATAGCTGTTATAAAAGTTGATCATATATTATTTGTTTTTAATTATGTATTTTTTTGTTATATTATATAAATGTATATTACTATATTATATAATGCATGCTTGTTAGGTATATAATGAATGTTTGCTAGTTACATAATGCATGTCGATGTCAATATAATGCATGAAGTTATATAATGAATACAATTGCACAATATAATGCATGAAATTATAGTATATAATGCAGAATATGATAGATAAAATGCAACATGTTTATTTCAGCAAAATCATCATTCATCATTATATTTGCACGTGTTATGTATTATATAGCAATAACATATGAATTATAATGAAAGTAATATAATTTTTCTTTAAAATAAAACTAATACCATATATAATATTCATAATTCTCGTAACAGTACACAAATTCTTATATAATGAATGCAATTGCACAATATAATGCATGAAGTTACAGTATATAATGGAGAATATGAAAGATAAAATGTAACATGTTTATTTCAGCGAAATCATCATTCATTATTATATTTGCACTTGTTATGTATTATATAGTAATAACATATGTATTACAATGAAAGTAAAATAATTTTTCTCTAAAACAAAAGTAATACCATATATAATGGAGGAAGTAATACCGTATAATGATAGTAATATTGTTCTAAAATAAGAGTAATACCATATTATAATGTAGGAAGATGTTTGTTAGGTATATAATGAATGTTTGGTATATAATGCATGTTTCCTATGCATATAATGCATGTTTGTTAGATATATAATGCATGTCGAGATAGAATATGTAAACAGAATCTTAAATACGTACAAAATGACAAAAATACCCTATAATGCAGGTTTTTTGAGATAAAATGACCGAAAATTTTAGTAAAATCCTGAGCATTCATTCATCAAAATCAATGGCGAGGATTGGTTCTTATTTCTTATGGTAAGAGTGGTTCTCACTGGATCGCATCCCTATATATATATATATATATATATATATATATATATATATAGAGAGAGAGAGAGAGAGAGATGTGATCCCCAAATGTTACATGAGGCCAAATCTTAGTCTTTTATTTGTTTGATCTTGTGGCCCAGATTTAAATTTGAATTATTCATTATTAATTTTTTATTTTCTTATTAATCATTAATAAGGGTGATTTAGGAATTATATTGTTAGCAGTTACAATCTCAAGTCATCTGGATTTCGTTTTTTTCTCTGATCATTATTTACTTCCATATTAATCATATCAAATCCCTTTTTTCGTCCATTATTTATTTCCATGCACAATTTTTTTTGTTTTTCACGTTAATTCATCTTCTTCATGATTCTTATTCGATAGTTTCAGAACAACTTTGCACACTGTTTCATCTTCTTCATAGTTCTTATTCCAGACTTCACGATGTTGGTGATAATAGAGTGAGTTACTTGTGGGTAACCAATGTTGGAGCGGAATCTTACACATTCAGGTTCGTCGTTCTGGTGACGGAGGCGAAGATGCGGCGTGAATTAGCAGGAAAATTGAAGTGCGACTTTTGAAATTGGAATGGGAATGAATGTTGACAAGGTTGAGAGAGCGGATGGCCGCGACGGGGAGGTAGCGGCGCAGAGAAGGGGAGAGGATATTGGTATTGGAGGAGGAGACTGCCATAATATTTTTGTCAATTTTCTGACTTCACAATTTTAAATTTTATTAAATTGTGTTGTGTTATGAGTTGCAGTTTTTAACCATGTCGATGTTACATTATTGATAGGATAGTTGATGCATTATTTATTCTTTATCTACTACATTATCTTTTATTGTTTGTTTTTATTTTATTTTTTAAATATGACTCCATGTTTGTTTATAATATTGAAATCGCAAATAAATAATGCAGCATATACATAGATAATGTAACACTCAAAACTTAAATAATGTTCCAATTTGTCTATTATTTCGTACACGTCATGTGCTTGTATCAAGGACCAGATGGGCTAAGAGGAAAATACGCAACACATTCCATAATGTATCGTTCAATGGACAGATAATGTACGAATAATACCACAGATAATATACAATTAAGAACATAATAATGATACAATACTTTTAAATATATTATTACATTATCATTTGTATTATGTTATATTATTTAGTTTTAACTATTAAATCATTTAGTTTTACTACAATTATATTATTCCGAACATATGTAATAGAGATTTTGTTTGAAAGATAATCAAATTATCTTTAATTTGATATATAATATGTGAAAAAATAATTTAAATTGAGTGAGTTATGATTATTTAAAGTTTTATAAGAATTTTAGAAGAGAGAGAAAAATGCAATTTAGGGGATGTGAATCTTGTTTTCCCGTAATTTGAAAATCATGGGTTTGAAAAAGACAGTTTTACCCCAATAATGTACCAAAAATTGAAACATAATGCACCGAAATTTTTAATTTCTAGATTTAATCCTAAACATCTAATTTGGATTTGGATGGTTGGATTTTGGTCTTATATATATATATATATATATATATATATATATATATATATATATAGGGAGCGGATCCTGTGCTAAAATATTGTTTGTGCTAAAATGCTAAACATGCTTGATTGGTTAGTATTTTATGCTTGTTTAGTTATTATGTTATGCATCATTAAATTCCATAAACACCCACATCAAAATAAATAACTGTCAATCTAAAAAATTCAATCTTGACCATTCATCCATCCAAATCAATGGTCTAGGATTTATTCCTATTTAGCATCTTTTCACTTTTTAGCATTTGATCTCTTCCCTATATATATATATATATATATATATATATATGTGTGTGTGTGTGTGTGTGTGCGCATTATATGATTAACCACTTCCCAGATGTTACCTGTTACCTCAAGTTTCGGTGCATTAACTAGACAAACTAGTTACATTATCTAGGCAAATCAGGTACATTACGAAGATAATGCACAATACTGTTATAGATAATGTAATGCAATAATTCAGTTACATTATCCAGGATAACATATTATTGCATGCGATATAATATACTATATTACATAAAACAATGTAGATGTAATATGGTAACATAGGAGTGTTGGGATTATATACTGAAAGCATATATGATTAAGTATTTTGTACACTGGTCTTCATATATGTGTTGCTAAAACAATGCTCGCTGTTTGATGAAACAAACATACAACGAACCATAATATCCTATTAACTCGCCTATAGGGATGATCATATGGTGTGTAGGAGATCACAGAGGATCATATGAGTCGTTTGACCTAGCGAGATATAAACAGTATCACGGCTGAGACAGTCCCTGGATAGGGTGTCGGTCTAAGCTGCGACACATCGGTTCATAAGTGGGCTTATCCTAGCTACTTGATGTGTCGGTACATGGTTATGTATTGATGGGATCAACAGTGGGATGTGCCATTCACATTGACATACGAATGAGCCAGATCCCTAACATACTTCCTATGATCTTAAACCTAACTGAAGGATAAGGGGCACACACAGATTGACCGCACTTTGATTTACCATGGTGGCGAGTCGTACATGTACTCTAATACTCGTATTTTGGTTGTTGGTAATTTGTGTGTGGCCTGCTTAGTCTGGACGTTTAGGTAAGTATATCCGTTACAGGATGGTGACATTCCCTGAGGAGCTCACAAGGTTCATTATGTTGGAATTGTATACATAAAAGCATTATGATTGGTATATTAGTAAACGTTATGTTTGATATACTGGTAATCATTAATTACTTGCAATAAACAACTCCTGTCTGAATTAACAATCATACGATGCGAACAAACACATCCAGTTATCTCGTCGATAGGGAGATCATACGGTGTGTAAGAGATCATAGAAGATCGTATAGATCGTTCGACCTAGCGAGATATAAACAGTTATCACAGCTGAGACAGTTTCTGGTTTGGCTGTCGGTTTAGGCTGCGGCACACAAGTCCATAAGTGGTTTATCTTGACAGTTTTGTGTGACCGGTACATCTCAATGTATTGATAGGATCAACAGTGAGATGAACCATTCTACTTGACATATGAATGAGTAAAGATCTCGGTAACTTGGTTGGATCTAAAGTCTATTGAATGCTGAGGGGCACACATGGGGTTGACTGTCACTTTGACTTGCTATGGTGGAGAGTCTTACATGTACTCGTATATCTGCATCTTGGGTGATGGCAGTTTGTGTGGGGTTTCCTCAGGCTGGATTTAGATAACCATATCCGTTTCAGGATGGTGACATTCCTTGGGAAGCTCACGCGGTTCGTTATGCTAAGTCCTGCAAGCTGAATCATTGATTCAAGCATAAGCGATAAGGGTTGAGTGGTACTACTCATGAATAATAAGAGATTAATTAATTATAGCTAATAGTTATACGCTGAATTAATTAATGAATGTCTGAAACCTTAAATATGGGGATTAACCAAGTCAATGCAACCCGTTCCTAATAACGTGGTAATAAAGGGGTAGGTCAGCATTAATTCTCTGGTGGCAAGAATTAATGTTTATTAATTAATTATGTTCTGGGTTGAACATGGAATTAATTAATAGGAGGCCCACTTTATTATTTGCATTTGATCCCTGGTCTGGCCCAACACTGCTCAGAGCCCATTAGGGTTTTTTAAACCCTAATAGCCCATTCTCCGAACTATATAAATAGATGAATCTCTCACTTGCCCATATAAGTTTGATTTTCAAATCAGAAACCCTAGAGAGATTGTGAGAGAGTGGGCGGCTGTAGATCCGGTAGCGTATCCTCACCAGATTTCTGGATCGAGCAAGGGAACAGATCAGAAGATCAGATAAGAAGATCAGATCTGTAGAACACCATCGTTTTGATCGATTCCAGATCCAGATCTGCACCATCTTCATTGCCGTCATCGATCTAGATCTGTAGATCAGTCCTTGGAGTTTCAGGTATTCCTTTGAATCTACGAATTAAATTAAATAGGAGCATGCATAGGGCATTCACTGTTTATCATGACATTTATTTTGATATCCATAAATTGAATCCGGAGTTTTAATAAATGGCGATTCATGTCGCCTATTGTAGACTCAGTTCCTACAATTGGTATCAGAGTCAGGTTCGTATTTTATGTCTCTGTCGGAAAATAAATTTGACAAACAGTTTTTGCATGTTTTTAATTTATCGTGGATGGATTTAAAATTGTCGTGGATGGTTTTTGTTCTCGTGGCCCCTCTCTGGTTTTTGGTTTTAAATCGTGAGAAAATCCGCGATTAGATTGATAGAAAAAATTTGTAATAGATCTAGATTTGTTGTAAATTTTATTCAATCTGTAAACCGGAATACATGGAGAACAAGAACAGCGACTGGTGCAGCAGGTTTCCGGCGATAGCAGCAGCCGCGCGCCGGTGGCGCCCCTCGGCCTGCCAGGCAGTGGCCACGCGCAGGAGGCGCGCGGCGGTTCTCTGCAGCAGCAGCCGCGTGCGATGTCGTCTTCCTCTCGCGCAGGCAGCGGCGCTGGTGTTTGGCCGGCGTGGTTTGCAGCAGGCCGGCGTGGTTCGTGGCAGGGCAGGCGAGGCAGTGGCTGCGCGCAGCCGCGCGTGGCTGACCTCTGCACATCGCAGTCGCGACTTCTCTCTTCCTCCTTGCGCGTACAGTGGCGCCGGCTCTGGCTAGCGCGGATCTCTGTGGAGGTGCGAGGGGCTGCAACTTCACGGCAGTGGGCAGTGGCCGTGTGCCTCCTGCGCGCGGCGGTTCTCTGCAGAATGCGCGAAGATGGTGGTCATGTAGGGTTTGAGTCTACGACGGGCAATATTAATTGCCATTAGTTAAACACTTGCCAAGGATCGTTCTTAGGATACCAGGAATAAACTACAATTAAATGAACCATGCGAAAGCCTATGCATGCTCCTACAAATTAAATTGCATAGGATGGATTAGAGATTTTACCTTGTTTCACCGTTTGATCCACAGGGCAGATCGGAGAATGATAACGGTGAAACCCTATTCAGATCTGAAGAGGAATATGGAACCTTTGAATCTCTTCTCTTGTTCCTACAGATCTGATCTTCTGATCTGTGTCCCTTGCTCCTTGGAAATCTGGTGAGGATTATTCTACCAAGTTAGATCCGAGCTCCGGAGAAGTCGATCAATCTCCTCCCTCGTAGATCCAGCCGTCGCCCCTCTCTCTCTGTCTGTTATGAAACCCTAGTTTCTCAACTGACGGCTACTGAGAAGTGTACACACCAAAATTGTGTTGATCCAATAGAGAGGGGGGTATT
>JAPKLW010001119.1:0-38627 GCA_026898455.1 Plectranthus barbatus
GCTCCGACAACGGTACTGAGTTACGTACCACTTATGGACTTCTGTGCTGATGTTGGAATAGCTCATGAGAAGTCAGCTCCAAGGACTCCTCAACAAAATGGTCTTGCTGAAAGAAGGAATCGCACACTTAAAGAAGTAGTAAGGACCATGCTTGTCGAAGCAAGCTTGAGCGAAGGTTATTGGGGAGAAGCCTTGATAACAGCCTGCTATATTCAGAATAGAAGTGCCCTCAATAAGCGCCATCACAATACCCCCTACAAGGTCTACAATGTTCGTAAGCCTTCTATAGCTCATCTTCGTGCATTTGGTTCTCCATGTTACATTCATAATAACAGGAAGTCAAAATTGAATAATTTTGTCCCTAGGCGGATGAAGGTGTGTTCCTTGGATATTGACACCCTTCATACAAGGGATATACGGTACTCAAAAAGACTACGGGACTTGTGGAGGTAACATGTGTTGTTTTTTATGAGTCTATCTTAGTGCGCAGGACCTTGAAGGACCTAGAACTTGATGCTCATGAGATCGAGGATGCTACTGAGAAATTGAGTTCTGAAAAAGGAAGATATTAATACAGTTTCTCAAGCTAGATCTATGAAAGAATAGTCCAGTACTCCAGAGAACCAGACCGGTGATGCAATTGTTCATGCTGAGGCCATAGATTCACTAACTCTTAATGTAAGTACAAACCAAGGAGGAACTTCAGGAGCCCAAGCTGAAACAGATTCAGGCGGCCAAGCTGAAACTAACTTGGGTGCCGATGGTGACTTTCCTGGAGATGAAGATACTCATCCTGAAGTTGTCCATCCCGAAGAGGTGAATCTATAAGACCGAAGGCTGGAGATCATAGATGCCATCACTGGAGAAGAAGTTCCAAACCCTGTGGCAGAAGACCAAGTTCTAGAAGAAGATCTAGCCATGATAGAGTCAACCTTAACTTTAGTTCCCGTATCAGAACCGACGAGACTGACTTTCCTAGAGCATTTATTCAACCCATTAAAGTCACTCAGCTCCGGAAGCCCAAATGGTTGAGACACCATCCAGAGGATGTCATGCTGGACAACATTGCCAACGCAGTCCGCATGAGGCAAGGAAGTGCTCTACTTACTTGTTTTATCTCTCAAAACCCAGAACCTAAAAGATAGGAGATGCTTTGAAGTCTACTGATTTGATTAATTGCATGCAAGAGGAGCTTGTTGAGTTTAAGAGAAATGAAGTATGGTACTTGGTGGACAGACCAACCCATCAATTTGTCATTGGCACAAAATGGGTCATCAAGAATAAGAGAGATGAAACTGGGAATATAGTGAGAAACAAAGTAAGGCTTGTTGCAAAGAGGTAAGCACAGTGTGAGGGGATAAGTTTCGATAAAACCTTTGCTCCAGTGTCCAGACTCGAAGCCATAAGGTTATTTTTAGCTTATGCCACGCACTACAATTTCACAATGTTCTAGATGGATGTGTAAAGTGCATTCTTAAATAGAGATCTCAAGGAAGAAGTTTAAGTTGAACAGCCCCCAGGCTTCGAAGAGGGAAACTAAGGTAATGTTTGGTTGGTGGGTTTTGGAATCAAGGAATGGAATGATTCCGAAACCCACTGTTTGGTATACGGGTATGGGTATCGAAATATGGGAATGATTCCTTATTTTTTGGGAATCAACAAAACCCTTGGTTTTGTGTGGGTTTCATTTGATTCCCTAATTTCATTCCCTCTCTCGCCGCCTCCCATCTCTGTATTTCCTGCTCACATCTCTCTTCCTCTCGTTCTCTACCTCGGCTCTCTCCGTCCGTCAACCGCCTCAACGGAACTGCCGCCACCGTTGCACTGCAGCGTCATCTCTGTTTCTGACTCACATCTTTCTTGCTCTCGTTATCTCTTGAGCTCTCTCCGTCCGTCAACTAACTCAACGGAATTGCCGCCACCGTTGCACTGCAGCGTCTCTGTCCCGTCGCAAGAAATTTTGTGTGCTGCTCTCTTTCTTCACGAAAAGGAAAAGGAAAAGGAATTTTGTGTGCTGCTCTCTCTCCACCGAGCCACATTGAGAAGGAAAAAGAAATTAAAAAAAAAGAAATTTATGTTATTAAAATCATTCAAGTATTATTATTATTATTTAATATTTGGTGATTTTTGTAGTTTTAAAATTATTATTATTTTTAATTTATCATTTTATATTGTTTTCTTTTTTTTTCTTTTTATTATTGTTTTTATTTTATCAATTTTATATATTCTTTCTTTTATTTTACCAAATTTTTCATTAATGAAGAAATGATAAAAATAATAATCAATAATTTATTTCTAAACCCATAGATTCAAACCAAACATGAAAATTGGAATGATTCCTAAAAACCCAACTCATAAACCAAACAATTTTATTGGAATGCTCAAACCCATACCCATTCCCAAAACTATCAAACCCATACCGATAGTGATTCCTGACACTTATACCAAACGACCCCTAAGTTTACAAATTGAGAAAGGATCTCTATGGGTTGAAGCAAGAACCCCGAGCATGGTATGAGACTTTGTCTCAATTTCATCTCAAAAATGGTTTTCAGAAAGGTAAGATCAACATGACCTTATTCAGGATCATAGACGGAACTGATATCTCGTTGGTTCAAATTTATGTCGATGACATAATCTTTGGATGTAAGAACTTGAAGCTATGCGAGAATTTCACCCAACTTATGCAAAGCAATTTTCAAATGTGATGCGTAAGCTTACTTATTTCCTCGGGCTTCAAATCATCCAAACCGAAGAAGGAATCTTCATCAACCAGAAGAAATATACCAAGGACTTGATAAATAAGCTTTGTCCGGACAAGTCCAAGCCCTTGAGGATTCCAATGAGCCCCAATGCTCATATTAATCTTGATGAAGAAGGAGAAGCAGTTAATCCAATTAGTTAGCGAGGAATTACTGGATCTTTATTGTATCTGACCGCAAGTAGGCCGGATATATCCAGCTCAGTTGGAGTATGTGCGAGGTTTCAAGCTAATCCTAAGAAGTCGCACATGGAAGCTGCAAAGAGAATAGTTAAATACCTCAAAGGAACTGAGTCCTTAGGTATTTGGTATCCCAAAACTGACGAGCTTACTTTCAATGCTTACTTAGATTAAGATTTTGGAGGATGTTGTATTGATAGGAAGAGCACAAGCGGAGCTTGTCAGTTCATGGGTCACAAGCTTATATGTTGGTTTAGCAAGAAGCAGCATACCACAGCTACATCAACCACCGAAGTTGAGTATGTAGCCGTTGCAAATTGCTATGGTCAAGTCCTATGGATCAAGCAACAATTGCTTGACTATGAGGCTACCCATATATTAGTGCAATGTGCATCACAAAGAACCCAGTCCATCATTCCATGACCAAGCACATCAACATTAGACATCACTTTATCAGAGATCACATGGAGAAGAAAGATGTTCTTGTCGAGTACATTCATACTGAATATCAATTGGCGTACATATTCACCAAACCACTTCCAGAAACTCGATTCAAGGAGCTTTACATCAAGCTTGGTTTATTAGAGTTTGATGAGAACTCGATCGAAGAGGAGTAGTTGCATAATAAAATTGATTTCTAGATCTCAGTTTTCTGATTTTCCTACTTCTCAAAATCCTAATTGAATTGGAGAAGATGCTGACTAAACTGAGTCCCAGCCCTCAGTTTTCCTGTTTGGAAGTTGCATTATTCGATCTATCTTCCGTGGTGTCACCAAAAGGTTTCAAAATATATGAAGATCGAAGAAATCCATGTTGAAGATGACGAAAACGGACTAAAATTGAGTTCAAACTTCCAGTTTTTAGTTTTGGTCTATTTCTCAGTAGGGCGGACCTATACTTAGCCAATTTTGAAGAAATGTTTATGTTGGCACCGAAACTGAGAAACTAAATTTTAAGACTAAGTTTCAGTATGGAGGATCTACACTCAGTATGGAGGATGTATACTTAGCAAATCATACAAAATTTTGGTGGAACATATTGGCTTTCAAAAACCATATTTTAGTTTCCATACTTAGAATATTTTGAAGGACAGTTGTGGAGTTAAACTGTGTCCAAATTCTTAGTTTAGAAACTTACTTCTACTCAGTATGAGTATGAGAGGCGGGATTTTCAAATTTCAAATTGGTCGCTTATCCCATACGACGCATTAAATGTGGAACATGTGGTGATCAATTCGAGCATGAGACGTGGAGACACTGCTCCCCCTTGTCAGATAAGTCAATCCAGGCCAATTGTCGCTTATCCATATCCATCAATCATGTATTTGTTGACTTATCTAGAGTCGTTCGATCTACTTTATCGAACCATGTATATAGAAAAACAATCTTCGGCGGCTACACTTTGGATCTTTGATCATATTTGCTCCATCTTCAAATCTTCGCCAACCCAGATGTCTTCAAGTATTCAAAGCAAATAAAAAAACATTCCCTTGACATTTATTGCCAATCATCATCATTTAATCATGCTGAAAAAGCCTACCCTAACCCCTCAGAAAAATCTAGTCGCAGAGACTTCGACATCTGGTCGAGAGGCAAAAGAGGTGGTTTATGAAGATCGACCATTAGCCCAAGTCCTAAAGCTTTTTAGAGATGATCCAAAGAAGCTCTCTCATGAGCAGAGAAGAGCTGTGCAGGTGATTAAGGAGAAGATCCTCTATGTGGACGATGTTGAGAAGGCCTGTCCTGATAACCGTCTGCCGCAGAAACTAAATGGAGAAATGACATTTTATTTTCAGCACGCACGACCAAAGTGATTCCATCCTTATATGGTTGCTCAATTCTACACTAATGCGATGGTAGATGCGAACAAGAAATCCTTCAATACTTTTGTGGTTGGTTGGTAGCCGTGTGAAGCACACACAATTAACACGTTCAAATTATCAACCCGGTCTCTTTTCTAATTCGCTCAAGTGGATATCATCTACTCCATTGAAGGGTATCAATAGCTAGGTTACACAAAAGTCGTTGATTTTTTATCTATCTAGGCGATGAATTGTAAACAAAACTTTAAATGCAAACAATCAACTAGTAAACTAATTACAACTTCTCCAAACAAACAATTCAATCAGTTGTATAGGTAGATTAAGATAACAAATCCGACAATCCTAAAAGATAGTGAGTGATTGTAAACTTCAATTGTTCCGAATTAAACCAAGTTATGTTGCAAACAAATTTTAATTCCTATGAGGTTGAGCAACCGACTCTAATGTCGCTAGTCACTTGCTACGGATAACTAGAGGTAGATGACAATAGGAGTTGCTAACAACTATGTTATTAACTCCTAAGCCACTCCCAACCGACCGTCGATTATCGCCCTACAATCCTAGCACCGCACATGGATTGGAACTAGAACTATAAGATTATGCACTTATCACGACGATTCCGTCCGCGTGTTGGCTGCAACGTTCACGTCAACTACCTAAAGGCTGGCTATTACCTACACCTAATAGGCAAGAACAAGCTCAAGTGCAAATCAACCCCTCAGAGGAAAGTAAACAAGCATAATTGATTCAATCCATCACAATATCCGTAATACAACACTCACTAATGAGAATAGTTCTCCATGCCTTGAGTTAAGTACAATACAAATTGGAAATTGAAAGAATTCATTATAGGTCAATGATTGATCTTCTTCGGTTGTCTTCCTTGAATCCAATCTACCTCTCTTCCTTCTTCAATCTTCACCAAATTTATGGAATGTAGCTTGATTCCCCTTGATTTTGGTTGGGGAGATGTTTTGAGATGAATCTAGGGAGAAATATCGTGACGGTTATTCTAATATTGGGCAAAAGTTCTTCAATTAACTGATTTTCCCCCTTTTATAGGCGATCAAACAGGGCCTCGGATCGCCCGAGCCAACCAAGGCTCGCCCGAGCCATCCTGGGAACCGCAGCAATAAGGGAAGCACGTTCTGGCTCGGCCGAGCCAGAACCGCTCGACCGAGCCTGCTCTCTGCCAGCCAGGCTCGGTCGAGCCTGCACTGCTCGGCCGAGCGAGCTCTCTGCCTGGCTCAACTTGGCCGAGCCTGCTTCGCTCGGCCGGGCGGGTCCTCCAAGCTTCCAAAACTCTCCTTTCGCTCCGCTCGGACGAACCAAACCTCCTCGGACTCCAAACTCCGACGATTTTCCTCAAAATCTTGACCAAATATGCCATATTATGCTCAAAACACATCCTACAACATTTCAAACACGAAAACAAGTCAAAAGAACAACGAAAGAGTATGATATGAGGGTAAAATGGCCAAAAACATGCACGCGCACACATCGAAAATTAGGTCATTTTACACACATATCATAATCCCCCAAACCTTAACCTTTGATTGTCCTCAATCAAAACAAAGTAAGGCAATCAATAAATCTCATCAAACAACCTCATAGCTCATCATAGTCATCTTGGCATGCTCTTATCGAACGAGATTATCACCTAACTTTGTGACACGGTTAATGCTAACGACTCAACCCACTCATCAACATTGGATAAAGAAATGAAAGCACTCCCTTACGTGTTTAGGGTTTGATAAATTCACTCATTCACAAGATATCGAGCACAATTTCCATAGGCTTGAAACAATTCTCACCACTATACTACAATGAGTTGGCTCCTAAAATCAAAAAGGTCTTTGTTTTCGGTTATAACGTGGCTTACTAGAAGGTAAGTGGTTTTGGGCTAAAGTGACGAACTTCTTCCAAATCCCGAAACCCCCAAACTTATTCTCTTCAATCCACTTCTAACCTTGAGGCTTTTTCATCAATCAACTCTCATGTTTATTTTTTTTACTTTTCTTTCTTTTCCTCATTTTTTTTCTAGCACCATCATTTTTTCATTCATGATGCTTTTCTTTTCCTTTTTCTCTTTTCTCTTCTCTTTCTTTCCTTTTTAAGTACCCAAATTTTTTGTTGGTACCCATTTTTCTAGAATTCAAATCAATCCTTCAATCAATACTTTATTACCTCAACAATCACAACTCAAACAATTCCCAACCCAACTCTCATCTCCGTATTCACCCTCATACATTCATTCCCCCAAAATTTGTCCTAATAATTTCAAAAGAAATATCACCATTAAGCTCAATCACGGGAATCAAGGGTATGAAAGGCAAAATTATGATATCAACCACCTTATACTCCCGAAGTGAAAGGAAGGACTAAGATCATTTTTTAGTTATCATACTCATGCCCAATAGATAGAGAATATATTCAAGAGTTCTAGATTTTGTGCTCTCAAACTTGCCACTCACAACCGATCAAAATCTGACAATATCTAGACCTAAAAACTCTCGGCTTTTGTCAAGTCCTAGGCATTAACCTCACACCAAACTCGGCAATTCAAAAGTTCAATTCGAGCATGCCTTAACAACTAGATTATGCCCTATCATTGGTCAAAGCAAATTTTAAGCCTTACAAAGTAGATCATGATTCAAATCTCCAATTCTCGTTTGGGTTCATCATACACACACGACAAGCACACAACATCCTAATTAACAATCTACATGCCATGAACAGTTAAATTGAAACTAAATGGTAGGAGAAACGATAGAAAGTGTTACCCATCGGTAGACATGATCAAACCGCTCTCCATTCCTTATTTGCACCTACTACACATCAATACAACACCACCAAACAGTTTGAGCATAATAAAGCCAAATAAGCTCTCATATCCACCAATCTTTCCACGAACAAACATCTCAAGAAAAATTATAACATTTATCCACTTGCACAACCATTCATACCAAACCATTATGCATATCCACACACCAAAGCCAAATAGAAAGAATTCAACTCATGCTAGCTCGCGAAATGATTCATCACAACCATTCAATTGAAGTAAAAGCCAATTCAACATCCCAAAATCCATATTCGAACAAAAGTAGATCAATATCATATTACAACCATATCGAAGGATCAATGTTATTCAAATTCAACAAACTAATCTAAACTATGGATAAAGATAGAGATAGAGATAGAAGAGTAAACCAGAAAAGAGCACCGGATACCGACCGCCACCCAACAGCCGACCTATGCATCCTCAAAACCCGAAGTAATTTCTCCACTTCGCCACTTGAACGCTCGGTAGAAATGATTACCGGATAAGTTCCATTTTCACCCAAAAAAGCATACTTCAAATGATCCGGTAACTCCTTTAATTCAACTTCCGGAGGTTTATTCTTCACTTCCATCTTCTTTTGTTTAGCTTCATCTTCCTCCTCTTTTATTCTTAATTCCAAAAACTTGTCTTCCCCATTCATCATATCAATTGGGAAATTATCTAAAATTTTAACATATTCAACAATTTCCTCATTTGCTCCTTCATTTCCACCAACATCCTATGAATAATAGGAATTTTGTAATATCTCTTCTAATGGTTCACTTTCGACTCTTTTTGCCAAATCTGGATTTTGAATTACCTCCAACATGCTACAATTCTCTTCATTTTCGTTTTCCATACTCCTCTTAATCGCTTCCAGAACGAGAAAGTGATTTTCCTATCATCAAATTGAAAAGTTAGCTTCCTGTGCTTCATATCAAACAATGCTCCTCCGGTAGACAAGAATGGTCTCCCCAAAATCAAAGGAACATCACCATCATCTTCCATATCAAGTATCACAAAATCTGCCGGAAATATGAAGTCACGCACTTTAACCAACACGTCTTCTACAATTCCTTTTGGGTATGATAGAGAACGATCCGCCATTTGAAGTGTCATAGTAGTTGGCTTGATCTCCCCTATCTCCAACTTTTTAGACAAAGAATAAGGCATCAAATTGATGCTCGCCCCGGAGTCACATAAAGCTCTAGTCACTTCCATTCCACCAATTATGCATGAAATTGTGAAACTCCCTGGATCTTGTCGTTTAAAAGGCATCTTCCTTTGAATGACGGCACTACATTCCTAAAAAAGATTCACCGTCTCATATTCTCCAATGTCGTACTTACTCTTTTGGGTAAACATCTCCTTCAACATCTTCATGTACCCCGGCATTTCTTGTAAGACTTCTAATAAAGGAAGATTTATTTGAATCTTGCTCATATGTTCTAAGAATCGAGCAAATTTCCTGTTCTTCCTACTTTTCTCAAATCATTGTGGAAAAGGCATTCTAGGTGGGTTTTCCTTTTCAACAAATTTTTCCCCCATTAATTATTTTTCTTTTGCCACCTTTGAAATGACTTCTTCTTCTTCCTTGGAAGTAACTTTCTTTTTAGTGCCTCTTTCAACCTTATCCTTTTCCACTTCGTATCCTTGTATTTTTTGTCCTTCATAAGAGATTCCACTTCTAGTTGTGATGGCTCTACACACTCCTTCCAAAGGATCCTCTTCTCCCTTACTTAATTTTTTCATGATGCACGACACTTGTTTTTTGATATCTTCCAACATTCCTACATTTTTCTCACAATTCCACTCTACATCCACTTCTATTTCCCGTGTTCTATCTTCTTTCTCCGAATACTCATCTCTTAGTCCATTCACACAAGTTTGTGAAGGTGTATTGACTTCTTGCCAAGAATTGCTAGTACATTCCCCACTATAGGGTTCGTACTCTTTACACATTCTCCACTTGTCCTCTTTAAAATGGACATCTCCTCTATATGAAAGATCTTTTCCCTCAAGCTTATTCATCAACTTGTCCATTTTTTCTTGCATTGAAGCCATTTGGTCTCTCAAAACTTCAATCTCGTTTTTCTTTTTCATAGGCTTTAAAGCCTTACACTCCATTCTTCCTCTCGACCATTGACCATTATTAGCAGCTATCCTCTCAATCATCCTCCATGCTTCGTCTTCTTCAAGATCAAGGAATACTCCCCCAGATGATACATCCAATATTATCTTCGATTCATAGTCTAATCCTCCATAAAATTGACAGATTAATTGGCTCTGAGAAAAACCATGTCTTGGGCACTTTCGTAAAAGCTCCCGGAACCGATCCCAAGCTTCATAAAGAGGCTCATTGTACCTTTGCCCAAACAATGTGATATCAGCCCTTCTCTTCAAAGTCAAACTTGGTGGGAAAAACTTGAATAGAAACTTCTCTCTCAACTCTTCCCAAGTGACAATATTTGATTTGTCCAAGCCTTCGAACCAATTCCTAGCACCATCTCTCAAAGAGAATGAGAATAACCGCAGCCGTATTTGATCTTGAGGCACTTGGTTGATCTTTATAGTATAAATAATCTCCAAAAATCGAGAAATATGAACATTTGGATCCTCGGTTATGTGCCCCCCAAATTGGTTGTTTTGTATCATTTGGACCAACTGTGGCTTTATCTCAAATTGCGTGGCATTTACTCCTAACCGAAAACCTCCCGTTAACGGTTCACCTTGAGGTCCAAAAAGATTTTGTAATGGTCTCCTCGGACCATTCCTCTCATTAATCATAGTTTTCATCAACTCGAGTTGCCTTTCCAACTCTTCTATCCTAACTGTGTCTTCCCCATGGTTAGCCATCTCAAAATCAATTTGAATATGTGCTCTTCTTTCTTAAAGTTTCCTTGCCTCAAGCTCTCTAACCTTTGATCGAGTGATCATAAACTACCTAGGAAAAATCCACAAAACCAAATACAAGTAAACAATTCAACAAAAACAAACAAACACAAATAACAAACAAAACAATGTTAGTAAAAATATTCACACAAGCATTTCCTCAAACACCTAGCATACCATACTTCAACTTTCAATAATTCCACAAGACCTACTAAAAGATTCCCCGGCAACGGCGCCAAAAATGTGGTAGACGTGTGAAGCACACACAATTAACACGTTAAAATTATCAATCTGGTCTCTTTTCTAATTTGCTCAAGTGGATATCATCTACTCCATTGAAGGGTATCAATAGCTAGGTTACACAAAAGTCGTTGGTTTTTTATCTATCTAGGCGATGAATTGTAAACAAAACTTTAAGTGCAAACAATCAACTAGTAAACTAATTACAACTTCTCCAAACAAACAATTCAATCAATTGTATAGGTAGATTAAGATAACAAATCCGAAAATCCTAGAAGATAGTGAGTGATTGTAAACTTCAATTGTTCCGAATTAAACCAAGTTATGTTGCAATCAAATTTTAATTCCTATAAGGTTGAGCAACCGACTCTAATGTCGCTAGTCACTTGCTACGGATAACTAGCGGTAGATGACAATTGGAGTTGCAAACAGCTATGTTATTAACTCCTAAGCCACTCCCAACCGACCGTCGATTATCGCCCTACAATCCTAGCACCGCACATGGAATGGAACTAGAACTATAAGATTATGCCCTTATGACGACGATTCCGTCCGCGTGATGGCTGCAACGTTCATGTCAACTACCTAAAGGCTGGCTATTACCAACACCTAATAGGCAAGAACAAGCTCAAGTGCAAATAACCCCTCATAGGAAAGTAAACAAGCATAATTGATTCAATCCATCACAATATCTGTAATACAACACTCTCTAATGAAATTAGTTCTCCATACCTTGAGTTAAGTACAATACAAATTGGAAATTGAAAGAATTCATTACAAAACTTCAAGGTCAATGATTGATCTTCTTCGGTTGTCTTCCTTGAATCTAATCTACCTCTCTTCCTTCTTCAATCTTCACCAAATGTATGGAATGTGGCTTAATTCCCCTTGATTTTGGTTGAGGAGATGTTTAGAGATGAATCTAGGGATAAGTATCGTGACGGTTATTCTAATTTTGGGCAAAAATTCTTCAATTAACTGATTTTCCCCCATTTATAGGCGAGCAAAAAGAGCCTCGGATCGCCCGAGCCAACCAAGGCTCGCCCGAGCCATCCTGGGAACCGCAGCAATCAGGGAAGCACGTTCTGGCTCGGCCGAGCCAGAACCGCTCGAGCGAGCCTGCTCTCTGCCAGCCAGGCTCGGTCGAGCCTGCACTGCTCGGCCGAGCGAGCCCTCTGCCCGGCTCAACTCGGCCGAGCGTGCTTCGCTCGGCCGGGCGGGTCCTCCAAGCTTCCAAAACTCTCCTTTCGTTGCGCTCGGACGAACCAAACCTCCTCGGACTCCAAACTTGGACGATTTTCCTCCAAAACTCCACCAAATATGTCATATTATGCTCAAAACACATCCTACAACATTTCAAACACGAAAACAAGACAAAAGAAGAACGAAAGTATATGATATGAGGGTAAAATGGCCAAAAACATGCACACTCACACATTGAAAAATAGGTCATTTTACACACATATCATTGGTACATCAATCAGGGTAACCCCCAAGTTACTGAGTGAGTTGTTCCATCTTTGGAATAATGGCACTTGCATTCACCTATATCTGCAAGGTGCTAACAATCAGAGAGTGAGGGAACACTTGGAAGGTCACTGGACCAAATAGAAGAAGGAGGAGATCACTACTGGGTGGAAGATGAACCAAAAGACAAACAAGCTTGATTCTTTTTACAAATTTTTGCCAGACATCACGATCTGCATGCTCCAATGCAAGATGGGATCCTTTTCTAAAATGAGCTGGAAGAAGTACTCTGTATTTTGGAAATCGATGAAAAAGTTCACAGGAACTGGGTTGAGTTCCTATTTGAATGTCTTTTGGATTACGTGGGTAGGAAGACCACATTTGAGAGCACCGGTAAGTTCACCACAAACGTTGGTTTTGGACTGAAGGTAAGCTACTTGTTGGAGAGGGTCTTGGATGTGGTTGATGATGGAGAGGTACTGATCCCCATTGACATCATTCCTACAAAGTCAGTTGTGATGGATCCTAGCTCATCGGAAAAGGATGATGATGATGATGAGGGAGGAGATGAGCAGGAGGAGGGTGGAGAAAAAGAAGGTGGTGGAGGTGATCGGGAGGTAGAGACTGAAGTTCAGAGGGAGTAGAGCTTGCAGAAATAACAATTTCAGCAAGCGCAAGGATGATACAACTGACTCATCTGCCAAGCGCAAGCTAATTTTCAGAGATCCGGAGGTTGAGATTCCTTTGGAGATTCACATTTCCTTCCTATATGATACTCCTAAAGATAGGACATTTGAAGAATTATACAGGGAAGCTCATGGCGCTGACCAACACCCAGAGAGGTAATTCGAGCAGCCTGAGTAACCCTTGATTGAAGTGGTGGAGAACATTGAACATGAAACTGAGGTACCAGAAAAGATCGTAGAGGTTCATCTTGAGGAAGTTGTCCTCGAAATAGCTCGTGAGGTTACCAAGCTTGCTATGGAAGAGCAGGAGAAGTAGGATGAAGAGGTGTGGGCGACCACCCCGGTAAAACTGGCGGATCAAGAGAAGGAGCAGGGCGAGGGGATTGCACAAGGGGAGATCTTCTCCCAAGCTGAGACTGAGTCTACTCATCTTCAGCTTGAGACTACTCATGCTGAGACGTCTCAAGGTGATCAGGGAGGTGCTGTAATAGAGAACTCATCTAACGACTCCCTGATCTCCTCTAATGAAGAAGATGAGCAGACTAACCCCCGGGTGTTTGAAAAGTTTGATTATGAGAGAGATATGCTAGGCGAATTGAGGCCTCATCCCTGGATGAAAGGGAGAAGGATCAGGCCTACAAGCCTAGTTAGTTTTTTTAATATAGAGTTCCATTGAGTGAGTTACCTCATCCAGAGTCTTCTGCTGAGCAATTAAGAATATGTTGCCCACCAATCAGACGGACTGACGTAGGGGATGTCAAGCTGCTCCACTGGGCTGCTGAAATTTCTCAAAGGATAGAGCGCAAGGTCACTGAACAGATTAACTTGCTCAATCCTGACCTACTAACAGAAGATACCGAGGCTTGTAGGATGTTGAGGCAAGAGTTTAGGAGGTGGAGGAGGTTCGACCTAGCCATGGACGAGCTTAAAAATGAGGATCTACCTATAATGCAGACTAGGATGGGCCTAACCTACTGGAGGTTAGAGGAGATATGGGAAAAGGAGTGGAGTGCTCAGGCGGAAACAAGACTGATGAATGAGGGGGAAGTCAGGATGAGGTTGCTCGCTATCCGTTAATACTAAGCCGAAATTTATGATGCGCACAACTTCTACATGGATGCTCACAGGCTCTCTCCCTCTGATTACTTATTTGTGCCAAAAGCTCCTGTCTTTGCTCCCCCAATCACTCAGGTACATCCACTCCAAGCTGACTCTTCCTTTATGCATGCTGAGTCAGAAATAAAGTCAACTCCAGCTCTCACTCCGGAAGACTATCAGAATATCATAGTTGCCAAGATGGAGAAGATGCAAAAACTTATTGAGCAACTACGATGTGTTGAAGCTGAACTCCAGAGAACATCAGAAGAGCTGGCTACTACAGAGGAAGAGAAATCAGACCTGGAGTAGGCCATGGCTCTCTCCTATGAACTGACTATCCAATCTACCACGAAGAGAGTCGCTGAAATTCTCAATCAGGTCACTGGCCCAGACTTACAACATCTTTCCAGGTCTGCCAAACTTATAAGGGCTAAGAAGATCAAGAGGCTAATTGAGGCCCATGAAGCTGAGAAGAGGAGAAGGTTGCAACAGGTCAGGGAGGAGTACGATAAGGAAGAAGCTGGAAGGAGAAGACAGTGGGGTCTAGTGCTGGTTTCTCATGTTATTCACATTTCTGAGTTGTCCAGTACCTCCACTATTGTAGTGCCTATTATCACCTCGGCTACTGAAACTGAGACACAAATCCAAACCATTGCTAAGCCGACTCCTGTTGCTTCAATGACATGAATGCAAGTTTTCTTCCAAAATTAGCTAGATGAGCTTAAGGCCCGGTTTGATCAGAAGGAGCTCGAAACTTCAAAGTCCATCTCATCTATCAAGTCTACCATCTCGACCCTTATTGACATTGTCAAAAAGGGGGGAAGAATAATGGCAAAAAGAAAAGGAAAAGCGGAGACTCAGGGAAGAAGAGGCGAGAAGGAGAGAAGAGGCAGAAGAGAAGAGGATGCAGGATCAATTTAACATGCTAGCAGAGCTTGTCTCAAAATTTTCTGGAGTTAAACCATCTTCATCTGATCCTTCTCCTCCATAATTCTTTTGGTACTGAGTTTCTGGTGCTTAGTATTTTTTGTAAGTTTAGTTTCCTATCTTTCATTGTACTTGTAATTTCTCTCATTAATGAAAGTTTGGAAACTAACTTCTAGACAATCACTCATTCTCTCTCTCTCTCTCTCTCTCTCTCTCTCTCTCTTCTAAGTATTTTTAATCTAGTTGAACTCACTTTTCCAAGTGTGAGCAACAAATTTACTTTTCGCTCTATGTTGATTAATCGAAAAAATATCTCTCCAATTTAGGGGGAAGATCAAATAGAGTAGGTCAGAATAAAGACTCATGTACTGAGTAGTGTCTTTGTAAACTTAGCACACCATGCTTCCTTTTCTTTTCTGACTTAAGTAAGTAGTTTTAACAATATCAAAGAGGGGGAAATTGTTAGCAACTGAATTTTCAGTTCACCTCTTAATTTGATGTTTTGATATGTCAAAACTTACTTTAGTACTAAGTTTCAAGAATTATTAAATGTAATCTTTGTATAGGATTATTCGGTTGTAATAGAAACTTAGATGCTGAAGACCGAGCGCACAAAAAAATTAGATAGTTTCTGATGAAGACATTCAAGAAGATAAAGCTCGAGATATGAAGAACATGTGTTAGTGCTTAAAACTTAGTAAGACCAAAAACTTAGTTTTCTGGAAACTAAGTTATGGAAACTGAAAACTGAGTTTCTCTAAGTATGGCTAAGGCCTACACTGACTTTAGCATGTCAGTGTGGAGAAGGCTTATACAGACTTTGGAATGTTAGTATGGAGGTTAAATATTTCAAAAGCACATGAAACACAAGTGTTTGAAGTCAGACTTAAAGGACTTTAATGCTAAGTCAAAAGGTGAGTACGTGGATGTCCCATACTTGTATTCTTCGGAGTGAATCGTAGTCTGACACGAAAAGGTGGAAAGTACACTGCCAAAAACATAAAGCAGGCGGCTGAGCCGAGCATAGCAGACCAAAAGTATGGGCTATGATTGGAGGACATTCTCCATGTCTCCAAAGACTTGATTTAAGTGTCTAACGAGTAGAAATTTAAATTGTCCCCTGAAAACTATAAATAGCCCAACACTTCAAACAAAGAACATATATGAATCCAGTGAAAAGCTAAGCCAACACTATGCTCAGTTTTCTACTCGAAGCTCTTTGAATTTCTATGAGTTCTATCACGAGACTTGATTTCTTAACTCAAGTTATTCTTTCTGTGCTAGTGTTTTAAAAAACGAGACTAAAGATTAAAGTTGAAGTTATTTCTTGGTGAATATAACTTTCTAAGTTATATTCGTAGCAGTCAATATCCTACTCTGGGATATTGATTATCACGGGCTTTTGCCAATCATATTTTCTGGGAAGAACGAGAAAACATCTATCAGGAATAAGGTCGTGTGGTGCGTCCTTACTTCAACCTGAAGAAGAGCCAGCTTACAAGGAGTTCCTAGGCGATTGATTGCAGTAGACCGAAGGATGGAGGTTTTCAACGGGCTATCCATAGATCGTTAATCTGAAATTTAGTGGATTCCCGATTAAGTTCAAAAGAGTGGATGTAGGATTTTAAGTTCAAACCACTATAAATATCCTGAGTTATTTACTTGCTTTATTTAAGTTTCTCAAAATTACTATGAATACTTCAATACTTGGCTAAGTATTGAAGTGTATATCTCGAGACTTACTTATCAATCTTTTTGAGCTTAAACTTACTTTTCGATAACCTGAAATTGAGTCTCTGTCAGTTTCAGATAACAAGTGCATAATCAATTCTTATTCCGTTGCACATTATATTACTCTGATTTTAGGACCAATAATTTTATTTTTTAATAAAATTATAATTGTATTATTTTTTAGGTTCGGTTTAAGATGAAATAGGGACTCTTGGATCTTATAGAAAATATGAGAAAATAGCTAAAGAACGATGAAATAATGTAATTTATTATGAAGAATGAAGCATGAATCTTTAAATTTACAAAGTACTAGTGCAATAGAGGGAAAATTCGTGCTCAAAATGACATACCGACTCATCTTTTAAAGTTTAAGAGGAGTTGTTACAACCCTTAATAATTTAGGAGACATTTCCAATTTACACAAAGGTTGTGATTGGGGGTAAGCGGTTGCGTCCTTTTCGGAGGTTATTAAGCTAGGGTTCCACAACGGTCCTCCGATCTATATGCAGTTTTATTCTCATTTACTTGGCTTCTCCTAAGTAGGTTGTGTAGGGAATCCAAGGGTAGTTCCTACTTTTTCGGAGGTCATTGCTGGAGGTTGGTGGCTACGTACTTTTTGGAGATCGTCGCTGGAGGCTGGCAGTTGCGCCCTTTTCGGAGGTTGTTTAGCAGGGTTCCTTAACGGTTCTCTAATCTGTATACAGTCTGATTCTTATCCACTTCGCCTCTCCCATATAGAGTGTAGGTGCTGGTCTTGTGGCTCCTTGCTATGGGGAGGAGTGGGTTATGTTCCCCTCGGATGATGGGTAGGTCGTGGAGGTTGTTGGTATCGACTCCCTTTGGGGGCTAGTTTAGGTCGTCGTCTGGAGGTCGGGTAGCTCCTTTGGGTACATCCCCTTGGATCGTGACCTTCTGCGTTGGGCATGGTTGAGGTTTCTAGTTGGAGTTCATGGAGCTCCTTTGAGCGTGTCCTCTTGGACCGTTGTCGTCCTTACTGGACCCAGGCTTAGTTTGCTCTAGCCCAATCATATTAGGGCCCAATAATAGCCCATTCGGGCTTAAGGTTGTCCGATCAGGTGACCCCAAGGTAGAATAGTTTTAGACGTGAGTGCGCTCACTATGAGCTATGTGCTTAAAGCGTGTAATGTCGATTTCCTTGCGAGGAGACATTGGGAGCCTTGGATTAGGCCTCGTGAGGCCAACACTTCCTATGGTAGGTTAGTGCCTGTTGGATCTGAGTCTACAATAAACAATGTGAATTGTCTTTTATTCTTTTATCCCTTTAGATCATTTTTAGGATATCAAAGATAAATATATGTTGAATAAATAAGGCGAATCCTATGCATGCTCCTAATATTTAATTGGAGATGATGGATTTAAGGAATACCTGAACTCCAGCCTTTGATTATTTGAATCTTGATGATGGTGGCGATGGATTTAGGATGTGTGGATCCATTCAATGTTGTTGTGTTCCAACAGACCTGATCTTATAATTTGTATCCCTTGCTCCTCAAAGATTTGGTGAGGATATGCAACCGCGCCAAAGCCTAAAGAGAATCGACCAGTTCTCTCAAATTGGTGTAACCTGTCGCATCTTCTATCTCTATTTTGTACTCACAAACTGAATATTGTGTTGTGTAAATTATAATGTGATGCATAATATTGTGTTTGATCTGCAGAGAGAAAGGCTTTATATAGTGCTAGGGCTTGCAAACCTAGCACTAATGGGATTAAGCAGTTTGTGGACCAGACCAGGGACCAAATGCAAATAATAAAGTGGGTCCTCCTTATTAATTAATTCTTCCTTGTCCAGCCCAAAACATAATTAATTAGTAAAATATTAATTTTCTTTCACCAAGGAAATCAATGTTGATTTACCCATTTATTACCACATTTTATGGAGCGGGTCGCATTAGACTAGAATGACCCACATATTTAAGGTTCAGGACATTCATTAATTAATTTGTCTTATGACAAATATCCATAATTAATTCATCTCTTATTTCCCGAGTTGTACAACTCACTCCTTTTCACTCATACCTGAATTAATAATTCAACCTGCAAGGTTTAGCATAATGAACTTTGTGAGCTTGTCAGGGAATGTCCCCACTCTAAAACATATATGATTACCTACATGTCCTGCCTAAGTAGGCCACACAAATCACCACACCCAAGATGCAGATATTATAGTACATGAAAAACTCGCCACCATAACTAGTCAACTTGTGTATGCCTCTTAGCCTTCCATTAGGTTTAAGATTATAACAAATATATTGAGATCTGGCTCATTCATGTGTCAACAAGAATAGCGCATCTCATTATTGATCCCATCCATACATAAAGATGTGCCGACACATCAAGTAGCTAGGATAAGCTCATTTATATATTGATGTGTCACAGCCTAAACCGACAGCCTATCCAAGAAATGTCTCAGCCGTGATACTTGTTTATATATCGCTAGGTCAAACAACTCATATGATCATATGTGATCTCCTACACACCATATGATCATCCCTATAGGATAGATTATAGGATATTATTGTTCGTATTGTATGTTTGTTATAACAAATAGCGAACATGTTGATGTAACACATTTATGAAGACCAGTGTATCAAATGTTTTATTATTACGAACACACTTAATCATAACTGCTTTTAGTATACAATCCCAACAAAGTCCCCGTGGGTGAGTCTGACTAGTGCAGGGCCTGCTAGAGGCTTCCGCACCTAAAGTGCGAGTAGCTCCGTGGAGCTTACTTGCAGGCTCAAATCTTCAATTTGGAACTACGATAAAGGTGGGGGATGCCTCTTAAGTATCCCACTTTATGGAAGTCAAGCTTCTACGTAACAACACTTTGAGCATCCACATAGGGAACCTAGTGGGTTATTCATGAGCAATGACATATCGTATTAGAGTGGACCATTGGCAGATAGGTCCTACACTGCTAGGTAGTACATTTTAGGTCATGTTATGACTAGTGTAGAGGCGTTTAAGTGGTTTTCCTACCCATGTCATGGCATGATTCTTGACTTGATGTGTTTGGATGATTGTTGTATGCTTACTGCACCCAAAGTAGGTCTTAAGTGAGGCGATGCAATTAGCATCACCCCTCCAACGCTCAATTCAGTTTGGTGTTTTTGATAAAAAAAAAAATTGAATTAATTTAATTAAAAAAAAGGAGTTAGGAGATGCATATTTGTAACTATCTCGAGGATTAGTCCTCATGGATTCTCTATAATAATGTTTAATGTGCTTGACGTTCAAGCTATTGTGTGGCAAAGGAGATGGTGAAGATCTACGCAGAGGTCCGGAAGAAATTGAAGGTGAGGTACCCTAGATTTGGATTCGGTCCTCTGGATGCCCCTGTGAGTGGTTAGGACCAAGTGGTAACTGAGCCCATCCCAACAAGTACGAGCAGATTATCATCTTTGATCTGTCTTCCCTGGTTAATAACCTTTGTTGCCTCCTCCAGAACTAGTCTAGAGCTCCGGTCGTAGAATCTCCAAGAGGAACAGATCTCCGATGAGCTGTCTTCTGGCGATGTTGCTTGACAATGCTTTTTGTCGCATTTGTTTTGAAGGACTCTATCATTTAATCATTCTTGTTATCTCGTTGATAACTCTCATAAAAAGTTATCTTTTACTCTTTTCTAACATGGTTTAGATGTTGTTTTAGATAAGAATGTCTTCATATAGAGTATTTTGTGATCTTATTTGGAATTTTATGTTAATTTCATTTTAAGTTTTTGCAAGCTTTTGTGAGGTTTTGACCAGATTTGGAATGCTAAAGCTTACCAGTCGCATTTTGGCAAGAAGTCATGCTAGAGCATATGACGCGCAATGAAATAGAAAGAAGAAGATTCTCTCTCCGGGACCACTTGAAGACAAGGATCAAACATCTTTTTGGATCTTTTCTGCTGAAGAGACAAGTGTGAACTGAGGAGCTGAGTCACTGCCTGAAGGGTGAAGAAACTGTAGGGATTTATCGTGAACCAAATCACAAAATCCAAATGAACCGAACTGATTTTTGGTTATTGTTAACAATACCAATTCACAAAAACCTAGCATGATCTATGAATTTAATTCGTGGATAGTAGGGATTACCTTAACTCCGTCGACTCGATCCGATCTTTCGTGTTTGAATTTCAATCTTGATTCAACCACGCGTTTAGATTAAGACTGCGGAAATAGAAATTAGAACCAGATCTTATTTCAAGTATTAATCAAAACAAAAAGAGAAGAAAAGAATAAATCTGTTCTCCAGATTAGATCTTTAGGGTTGTATCCCAACGCTGTTCAGATCTGCTACTGGTGAGGATTCCACAGATCTGTAGTTGTGCAAGGCCAGAATCGAAATTCTCCTCCCTCTGCACTAGCAGTCACCCACCTCTCTCTCTGCCTCTAGGGTTTCACTGATTTGAATTGTGTTCAAAGAGTGGTTAGGGTTTCTGAGAGAGAGAGATGTCTATTTATGGACCTAGGGTTTTAACCCTAGTGGGCTGTTGGGCTCAATTCAGCATATTTAATTGGGCCAATCCTGGGACCTAATGCAAATAATAAAGTGGGCCTATAAATTAATTATTTCCATGTCCACAACCCAGGACACAATTAATTAATTAATATTAATTCTTTTTCTCCACAGAATTAATACTGACCTACCCCTTTATTACCATGTTATGAGAACGGGCTGCATTAATTGAGAATCCCCATATTTAAGGTTACCGAACATTTATAAATTAATTGGAGCTTCTGACAAGCTCTATCAACAATTAATTAATATCTTATTATTCCTGAGTACTACCACTCCATCCTTATCACTCGTGTCTGAACTTAATCAACCTGCAGGACTTTGGCACGATTAATGTCATTGAGCTCCTCAGGGAATGTCCCCATCCTATTACTCGGATATGGTTACCTAAACCCAGTCTCAGGCAGTACTACACGAACTGTTATTACCCAGGATGCGGATATACGAGCACGTTACTCAGGCTCTCCACCATGGCAAGTCAAAGCAACAGTCAATCCGTGCAAACCCCTGAACCTTCGTTAGGGTTTGGACTCAATAAATAATGAGATCTTGTATCCGCTGATGTCAGATAGTCGAATACATCTCACTGCGGTCCATCAATACGCCACCCTTGCGTACCAACATGTCAAGTAACCAAGACAGACTACTCATTCCGACAATGTTGCAGCCATCCGGACAGACGTATCCTCATACGCTGTCTCGGTTGTGATCAGGTTTATGTCTCACTAGGTCAAGTGATCATACTGTCTTCCGCGATCTACTACACGCCGTATGATCGTCCCTATCGGTGAGAGAAAAGGATACCATTGTTACATACATGTAAGTTTGTTTGACAGATAGGAGAAATAAACCATCGTATACTCATTATAATAAAGGCTTTCACTATACAAAACTCATCAATCTCCCACTTATACTCAAAGCATAACTAATCTATTATAGAGTATACAGTGCGTATATCTTGCCTGCTATCTCGTTAACTACTGTCAGTGGTCAGCATCCACCTCAGACGCAGCTCACGAATATGTCTTTCGTAAACTTTCTGCAGCAAGCTCATTGTAAATGGATCAACAAGGGTGTCCTTAGTGTCAATCTTCTTGATCAGCACATTGCCCCTCGATAAGATTTCTCGTATGATATGGTACTTTCTCTATGTGTGTTTGCTTGCCCTGTGAGACCGCGGTTCCTTTGAGTTCGCCACTGCACCATAGTTAGCACAATAAATTGTGATGCTCTTCGGCAAACTCGAAATCACGCCCAACTCCAAAAGGTAGTATCTGAGCCATACCCCCTCTTTCGAAGCTTCGGAGGCGGCGACATATTCCGCCTCCATGGTGGAGTCAGCAATGCATTTCTGCTTTGAGCTCCTCCAAGATACAACTCCACCTCCCTAGGTAAACGCATATCATGAGGTCGATTTCTTCTCATCCTGGTCCCCTTGGAAATCCGAGTCTGTATAACCCACAGGGCACAAATCCTCACTTTGATAAACTAGGCAGTAATTCCTAGTTCTCTTCAAATACTTGAGGATGTGCTTTACCGCAGTCCAATGCGCCTTTCCAGGGTTAGATTGATATCTTGCTACTATGCCAATGGCATAACAAATATCTGGCCTGGTACACAGCATCGCATACATGAGGCTACCCACTGCCGAAGCGTATGGTACAAGACTCATCTCATCTTTCTCCTACTGTGTCTCAGGACACTACCCACTAGAAAGACGAACGCCATGTCTGAAAGGTAGCAAGCCTTTCTTGGCGAGTTGCATGCTGAACCGGGCTATCACAATATCCACATAGGATGCCCGGGATAAGCTCAACATCCTTCTCCTACGATCTCGTAAAACCTTAATCCCAAGGATGTAGCCAGCTTTTCCCAAAACCTTCGTTTGCAACTGTTCGGATAACCAACCCTTAATTTCCGACATCACTCCCTCGTTGTTTCCAAATAGGAGTATGTCATCAACATATAGTGCAAGGAAAACCATGCTCCAACTGACACAAAGTCGGTAAACACAACTTTCATTTTCCAACTGTACAAATCCATAGGATTTAATTACTCATTGAAACGTAAGTTCCACAACCTCGAAGCTTGCTTAAGTCCGTACAAGGACTTCTTAAGCTTCCAGACAAGATGTTCTTTGCCTTTTCACACGTTGCCCTCGGGTTGCTGCATATAGATGTCCCTACCTTCTTCAAGGTAACCGTTTAGGAAAGCGGTTTTGACATCGATTTGCCAAATCTCGAGGTCCTATGCGCAGCAATGGCAAGGAGTATCTAGATGGATTTGAGCATGGCTACGGGTGAAAAGGTTTCATTAGAGTCAATGCCCTCTTTCTTACTATAACCCTTTGCCACCAGCCTGGCCTTAAAAGTCGTGATTTCTCCATCCGCGCCTTTCTTTCTCTTGTATACCCATTTGCACCCTATGGCCCTAAAGCCATCCGACAAATCAGTTTTCTGGTATACATTCATAGCAGTTATGGATTCAATTTCAAAATCCATGGCGACACGCCATTTATCAACATCCTTGTCTTGCACTGCCTCTTCGTAAGTCAGTGGGTCAGAGTCCTCATATCCGTCTTCCGGGCTCAAGTCCGAAGACTTACCCACGAACATGTACCTTTCCAGCTGGAAAATAACTCTCCCACTACAACGAGGCATCAGTACCGTGTCAGCAGTAGGTGCAGTAACTTGTGGTTGTACACCTTGCACTGAAGAACGTGTTTGTGGTGCTGAACCTCTCACAGGTGCACCCACGTCTACACGTTCCCCTTCCCTTGGAATTGCATTCTCATTTTCAATTTCTTGAAGAACGATATCACTCCTTGACTTGTGATTACTCACATACCGTCCTCCAAGAATCAAGCGTTGGTGCTAATAACGACTCTTTGACTCTCAGAACAGTAAAAGTAACCACCTTTCGTTTACCTGGGATACCCTATAAACAACATTACTTTTGACCTGCTTTCTAATTTATCAGGTTCCTTCGACAGTACGTGTGCCGGACAGCCCCATACTCTAAACTTGCACAAACTCGGTTTGCAACCAAGGAAGAGCTCAGAAGGTGTCTTAGGAACTGATTCAGAAGGCACCACATTTAACACGTAAGCTGTTGTTTCCAATGCGTAGCCCCAAAAAGAAATTGGTAAGTTTGCATAACTCATCATTGATCTTACTATCTCTAGAAGAGTCCTATTTCTTCTTTCAGCTACACCATTTTGCTGGGGAGTACCCGGTGCAATCCACTGGGATGTAATCCTGTTATCTGATAAATATTGCAGGAACTCGTTACCGAGGTATTCGCCACCGCGGTCAGATCACAGTGACTTGATAGTTTTCCCGACCTTCTTTTCTACCTCAGCCTTGAACTCTTGAATTTCTCAAAGCATTTAGACTTGTAGCGAAGCAGGTAAACGTATCCATACCTTGAGTAATCGTCAATGAAAGTGACGAAGTACTCGTACCCTCCACGAGCCTGCGTGGACATCGGTCCACATAAGTCCAAATAGATCAATTCCAACACATCCTCTGCTCGAGACTGACTAACCTTAAAAGGCCTAGTTGACATCTTTCCCTCGATGCAGGATTCGCAGACTTGATAAGGTACCGCCCGAACTAAGTCCAATGTACCATCATCTATAAGTCGTTGAATCCGCTTCAAGCTGATGTGACCGAGTCTCATGTGCCAGAGATATGTAAGATCCTCATCAGAAGAAGTAAGTTATCTCTTTCTAGGATTATCAATTACGGATGAATTACATGCAATACTTGCGGAAGACTTATGATTACAGTTAATAACATAGAGAGAATTATTCAGCATCCCACAACAGATAACACCGTTATTACCAATGATAGAAACACTACTATAAAAAATAATTGTATATCCATCAACATAAAGTTTGGAAACTAAAATAAGGTTCCACCGAAAATCCGGCACATATAAAATATCTCTCAATGTTAAAACAAAATCATCAAAGTACAAGGTGAAATCTCCAAAGGTAGCTGCACTCACTTGTGTTGAGTTCCCCATCGAGATGGTAACCTCGTCATTCTTCAACACCCTTCTCGGTGTGAACCCCTGCAAAATATAACAAACATGATCAGTAGCTCTTGTATCCACTACCCACAAATGAGTAGAAACCGATGCTAAACATGTTTCCGTTATAAATGCAAATGACGTACCTTGTCCTTTACTTCCGCATGCGTTCTTACTTGAAGTGACACCAACCCTCTTCATCTCATTTGACCTCCTCTCACGTGTTCTGCGACCAATCACATTCTTGCGCACAGTATGAACCACATCTTTCAATGTGCTCAAGCTATGCTCAAGATCTGATAACTCAGAATCCCATGAAGGTACGAAAGATTGTCCTGCTAAGAGATCAGTAAGCAACTCTTTGAAAGAGTACTCGCTTCTCTTAGCTACATCCTTCTTAAAGTCATAGAATGAAAGCGGTAAAGAGTTCAGGATTATATCGATCTTAGCCCGATCACTGATACATCCACCTCTATGCGTGAACCGATTCATGGTGTTATCCATCATCATCACATGAAATATCACCGAACTACCATCAACCATTCTCTTACAGACAAGGTCTTTCACGAGATCACAGCTGATAGTTCGTTCCACTTCGCCATACGTGGCGACTAAGTCCATCCAGATCGTAACAGAGCTACAATAGCCCATGTACTTGAGCTTCAGTAATCTAGACAGGTTATCCGAGATTAACTTGTAAGTAAAATCTTCAAATTCCACCCATCTGTCATAGAATTCCTTCTCACGTCTAGAGACTTTATGGTAACGTGGGGCAAGTGACATCATAGTAAGAACAAACAAGTGTTGCTTAGTCAGGAGGATATACTCAATGCAGTATCTCCACTCAGGAAAGTTCGGACCAATTAAAGGATTGAGAGCAATAATTGATCAACAGTAGACATAGACATATCTGAAACAATAAAGAATCTTTTATAAGAACATACATGTAAAACTTCGAAAACAAATGCATTGAAAACCTTTTCATAAATCAAATACATATGTTTTCCACTAATTGCCCAAGAGTTCCCACCACAAGCTACACTCGTAGACGTTTACGATGTCACCCTCAACCAGAACTGCGGGTTTTAAGCCCCAATTCTTTAATTTCACTACCATGTCAGGAACCTTTTGATACTAGAAATTAATAATTAGTGAAAACCTTAGACCATGCCATCTCTCAAGAACAAGGATGCAATTCTTGCATTATATTCTAAGATGCTTCCAAGTGATTAACCACAAATTTAACTCTGGCCAAAAGAAACAGTTTAGCATGGCACGTAACCATACCGCACAGCCCTTAAAGCTTTTGTTATCAATAATTAAAATCAATCCTAGAATACTTATGAAAGAGATCTACGCATGCTACACTCGTAGACGTTTACGCAAAACCCTCCCACTATTCACATGATTTAAATTATTTGTCTAGAAATCCCAACAACTGTACCCATGTACTTCCAAGAACTAGCAAGCTACACTCGTAGACGTTTACTAGAGCAAGAGATACACTTACAGCCTAGGACCGCTTTGTGGAGGTCTATTAATTTTAATTAAAAAATCTGCTTATTATTTTTCTTTCAAAAAGGTTTCTTATATGCGCACATATAAATTCTTTGTTATTATGTTTTCCAAATTTTTGCATGTAATTAAACAAGCCCAAAAATTCCCAAAATATAATCCAATAAGAAATTAATCACATAAGCATGCTTGAAAAACTGTAAATAATAAAAGCAGTAAATCATGTTTTTCCTATTATCTACACATGCTTAATTGCGCACATAATAAATCACATATCATACGAGGACAATTAAAGCAAACAAGAATTCCTCGTGACCCCACAAAATAGGAAAATAAAATCCTATTTTTTACAATTTGAATTTTGAATTTATTTGGATAAATCCAAATCTTTTCAAATCTTTCCAAATCTTCCAGGGCCTCCAAATATTCATCCACCAAATCTTTTGGGATTTAGGGTTTTGTGATTTGATGATTGGCCCCAAACCCTAATGCAAACCTAGGGATTACATAGGATTACACCAACCACCAAAACATAAACCACCGCGATAGGACAACACCGCAGACGACAACTACCGCCGCGCGCCCGCCGCCGCCGGTCCGCGCGCTCGCATGTCGGCCCGCCGCCGTTCTCTTACGACCGCACGCGCGCGTGGCCTCCTGCCGCTGCCCAGTCCGTCGGCCTCATCTTCGTTCTTCGTCCTGACCCGTCTAAAATACTGATTTGAAATAAAAGATTACAGAAACTAATCTATTACAATTTTCTATCAAATCTATTCTAATCACGGATTTTCTCGTGATTTTTACAAAACAGATACAACCCTACACGGATAAACCACCGCGGGCTGAATCAAATGGGTTGCCACGAGTAACAAAAACCATCCACGACAGAAATAAAATTCATACATGCATAAATGAATTTATTATGAACAAATGAGCCATAAATCAGGAACCTGGCTCTGATACCAATTGTAGGGATTTATCGTGAACCGAATCACAAAATGCAAATAAACTGGACCGATTTATGGTTATTGTTCACAATACACATTCAAAAAACCCTAGCATGCTCCTATGAATTTAATTCGTGGATAATAGGGATTACCTGACTCCATCGACTCAGATTCGATCTTTCGCATTTGAATTCCAATCTCGATTCAACTACGCGATTTGATTAAGACTGCGGAAACAGAAATTAGAACCAGATCTAATTTCAAGAATTAATCAAAACAAAAAGAGAAGAAAAGAATAAATTTGTTCTCCAGATTAGATCTTCAGGGTTGTATCTCAATGCTATTCAGATCTGCTACTGGTGAGGATTCCACAGATCTGTAGTTGTGCAAGGCCAGAATCGAAATTCTCCTCCCTCTGCACTAGCCGTCGCCCACCTCTCTCTCTGCCTCTAGGGTTTCACTGATTTGAATTGTGTTCAAAAAAGTGGCTAGGATTTCCGAGAGAGAGATGTCTATTTATAGACCTAGGGTTTTAACCCTAATGGGTTGTTGGGCTCAATTCAACATATTTAATTGGGCCAGTCCTGGGACCTAATGCAAATAATAAAGTGGGCCTATAAATTAATTAATTCCCATGTCCACAACCCAGGACACAATTAATTAATTAATATTAATTTTTTTTCATCACAGAATTAATACTGACCTACCCCTTTATTACCACGTAATGAGAACGGGCTGCATTAATTGAGAATCCCCATATTTAAGGTTACCGGGCATTCATTATTTAATCGAAGCTTCTGACAAGCTCTATCTACAATTAATTAATATCTTATTATTCCTGAGTAGTACCACACAATCCTTATCACTCGTGCCTGAACTTAATCAGCCAGCAGGACTTTGGCACGATGAATGTCATTGAGCTCCTCAGGGAATGTCCCCATCCTATTACTCGGATATGGTTACCTAAAACCAGTCTCAGGCAGTACTACACGAACTACTGTTACCTAAGATGCGGATATACGAGCACGTTACTCAGGCTCTCCACCATGGCAAGTCAAAGCAATAGTCAATCCGTGCAAACCCTTGAACCTTCGTTAGAGTTTGGACTCAATCAATAATGGGATCTTGTATCCACTGATGTCAGACAGTCGAATACATCTCACTATGGCCCATCAATACACCACCCTTGCGTACCAGCATGTCAAGTAACCAAGATAGACTACTTATTCTGACAATGCCGCAGCCATCCGGACAGACGTATCCTTATACGTTGTCTCGGCTGTGATCAGGTTTCTGTCTCACTAGGTCAAGTGATCATACTGTCTTCCGCGATCTACTACACGCCGTATGATCGTCCCTATCGGTGAGACAAGAATATACCATTGTTACATACATGTAAGTTTGTTTGACAGATAGGAGAAATAAACCATCATTTACTCATTATAATAAATGCTTTCAGTATACAAAACTCATCAGAAACATGCCTACACGTGGAAGGATCTGGGTAGAGAAGGAAAATCAAAGGTGGAAAGGAAAAGGGATAGAAAAATATCAAAAAAGTACAACACAATTTTGGAATAGACATGAACACACAAGGGAGAGCACCTTGCATTAGAAGGAAGGCAAGCGATCGTTCAACGATCATCACGAGATAGCTCTTCATTTTAGTTTTTATTTTGAGTTTGTGATTATGGTGAATGATTTCAAGCTCTGTTTTGTTTATTGCGCAAGTATGAACTAAACCACACTTCACTTGGTTTGTGGAGTATTTGCTTGAACTTGATTAAATATGGAATTTATGTCTTGTTGAAATCTGAGTTTGTTTATGATTCTGGCTTGATTGATCTCTTGAGCACAGAAATGAATAGAGAAATCTCGCCTATGGAGACCGGAAGGAGAAATAGGTAGAGGGAATCGTAGACAAAGAGTGTAACTTAGAGAAGAACCCGGATCTAAAATCTCTTCATCGAATCTTGTGGAAATCATAGGAATATGATGTACAATAGGATGGTGTAGATCTAGTAGAGTGGAAACTTTCTAGGCAAATTCTTAAGGGTTCTAAGACTAAGAGGAAACCGAGACATAAGCTTCAACATATAGGATATTGATAGTGATAATCTCCATAACCCGAGTGTATCTCTCACCATTATGCTGATCTTTCGGATTTTATATGATTGTTTTGTGGCACAAAGAAATAATGTTAGTGTTAGCTTTATCTGGGAGTCATTGTTTATGCTTATTTGTGTTTTGAATAGGAATTAGTGACAACATCCACTCTATTTGCAAGTAATTATGTGTGCACGGTTTAACTTACAATCTCTAGGGTTCAATATCCGGTCTCAGGACTGCATTACTTGTCGATTGCATATACTTGTGCATATTTCTGTAGGTACACTACAAAGCACAACACTCGTCGATCTCAATAATCAAGTCGGTCTTCCCTTTCCCCATGACTTTCGGTTTGGAGTGTGCTCCTCTTTGGTGTCCTATATGGCTTGTCCTCCTTCCACTTGATGTGAGCCCCATCTTTGTTCAATGCGTCATCCAACATCTGGTACGGTACAATGTTAGCTCCTGGTAGAGGTCAGAATATTTGTTCAAGAGCTTTCGAAAAGCCCCTACAACAGTGGATTGTGGGCAGTTTGGGATAGTGACGAGTTCCTTGTTAAACCGAGCCCACATACGAGCGTAGGGACTCTTTTGACTTCTGAATTATTGCATACAATTCATGAGGATGCTTTTCAAATCTCCTGCTGCTTGCATACTGCCTCATGAAGAGTTTATGTAGCTTGACGAAGGTCGAGATTGATCCTCGAGGCAGGCTCCGAACCATTCTAGAGCTGGTCCGGTTAGGCTGCATCTTAAGTCCTTGCACGTGCAGGCTTCAGGGATGCCTGTGGGTATTGAGGTAGTGAACATCTTTTGTTTGTAAACCGTGATGTGGTTCTCTGGGTTGGTTGTCCCGTCATATGGTATGAAGTTTGGAGGGGTGAACCTTGTCGAGATCTCGACGTCGGCTACGTCAGTGGTGAACAGGGAATTTGCGTAAATCTCCCTCGCTATGCTTTTCTCTGGGGACGGAACTCCCAGGATTTAGGTCAGCAAGGACTCGAATTAGTTCATTCGGTTCTCAATTTTACTGTCAAGCAGGTTCATGGTTGTGTCTACAATTGCTGCGACATTGTCCAGGACCGCCTCTCTTCCAAGCTCCAACCTGCGACATTAAAATATTATCAAATAATAAAATTATTAGTTAAAAATAAATATATTTGAAAAATAGACGGCTATCTTTTTCTTAAAATATTATTTTAAAATAAAAGTATTTATCTAAAAATAAATATTTTTTATTTTTTAATAACTATTGTTAAAATTAAATTAATAAAAAAGGACTCATTTCACCCTGTTAGGAATTATTATTAGAAATTTCTTCCTTATAATGATGTTTTGATGAGTCAAACATAATACCAATTATTATGTCTCTAGTTAGATTAGTTCAGACTTGTAATTTCATGTATAGGAATTATCGAGTCAAAAGTCGGAGCTGATCACAAGCTCTTGGAGATTTGCTCGCCGAATTCCATTCACCAAGAAAGGACTTTGATCACCGTAAAATCTACATATAAATTGCAGAACAGTGGCAAATAAAATTTATAACTCAAGTCGAACCCAAGGGAATTGTGTGGGTAAATTACCTCATGTACTAATTATTATCCTGAAATTCATTGTTTGAGTGAACAGAAAATCAGGGTTTTGATTTAGAAAATAAAGATGACAATACAGAAAAGTAAAGGGTTTGTGAAAACAAATTTAAAGGAACACAGATTCTAGGGTGAACAATAAATCAGAATACATGTAAATCAATTAACTCGCATTGGTAGGAAATCATAAAAATACTATAAATTCTTGACCAGACAATTATAGCCTAGGTTACAATTATGTGAATGTGTGTGCTTTGTTGGCTTCAATAACACAGTAATAATCAGCCTTATTTAATTCCACAGATTAATCACTAAAATTATTATCTTCCCCTAGGACAGAAAATCAATTGTATTCAAATTCATTTTCCTGTTATCAATCTTTCCCTCACAGTATTTGATTAACAACTCTGAACCTAGAATTAATTTTATCTGTCGATCTTAAATCAATTCTAGACTCTAACAATTAAATCAGGGATTCAAAACCATACAGTTTGAGTTAGTTAATTAAACATGCATTCAAAATCAATCATTCATTGCCCTAGAACCCGCTAGGGTTTCTATCCACTCATCGCAGATAGAAATCCAAAAGAAAACATATTAAATAGCATAAAAGTAAATAACTTACAATAAAAATAAAGGGTTTCGTGTTTCCCAACTCTCAAAACTCTAAAAAATCAATTGCAGAATGAAAGATAATGATAGGTAATGAAAAGGTCGAAATTACAAGGATATATAGAGAGGTGGATGTGTATATTATCAAATTTGGGGCTAAAAATATGATAATTCAAATTTAATCGAATTTTTGCATCTGCAAGATTTGCATCGGTCGATGTGGATTCCACATCGATCGATATGAAACGTCCACGCCGATCAATGTGGATTCCATGTCGATCGATATGGTCCTTCACTTTCCAGACTTGGTCATTTCTCGCCCCTTCTACGCGGTCTCACGGTTTTGGCCATAACTTCCTCTCCCAAACTCCAATTGACCCGATTCTAGTTGCGTTTGAAAGCCCGAATTCCTTGTGTGGAAGAACCCTTCACTGATAATCTTGCAAGTCACTGCTTTTGGAACAATTTTCCAGTGAATTTAGCCTAAAACCTGTAGAAACACACCATAGCACGCGTAATACCACCCAATATAGAGGAAGTCTTTGTTGAGAAACCTCGGGCTTTGAGGAAGGCATCGAGGTCTACAAGCTGCGAAAGGCTCTTTATGGCCTTAAGCAAGAATCGCGAGCTTGGTTTGAGGCTCTGTCTTAGTTTCTACTGAAGAATGATTTCAGAAAAGGGAAGATCACCAAGACTCTCTTCCTAATCAAGGACGCTGAAGATATTTTATTGGTTCAAATATGTGTGGACGAAATCATCTTCAGATTGAAGAATCTCAATCTTTGCGAGACGTTTGACCAGCTATTGCAACACTATTTTCAGATGAGCATGATGGGCATAATGGCATACTTCTTAAGACTACAAGTTCAACAAACCCCGGAGGGTATCTTCATCAACTAGAAGAAGCATACAAAAGATCTTATCACCAAGTACTGTCCAGTGAAGACAAGATCGTTGAGGATTCCAATGAGCCCCAGAACGCAAATAACTCCAGATGAAGAGGGGGAACCAATGAATCCATTGAACTATAGAGGCATCATAGGATCCTTGTTCTATTTGACAACAAGCTGGCCCAACATTTCTTATGTTGTCAGAGTGTGCGCTAGATTTCAAGCCAATCCAAAGAAATCGCACATGTAAGCTGCCAAAAGGGTCGTCAGATACCTTAAGTGTACACGTCCCAAGAAATTTGGTATCTTAAGTGTGATGAGCTAAATCTCGATGGATACTTAGATTCGGACTTTGGAGGATGCATAATTGACAGAAAAAGAACCAGTGGAACATGTCAGTTTTTTTTTGTCACAAGCTGGTCAGTTGGTTTGGCAAGAAGTAACACTCTGTCGCCAAATCCACCACAAAGGCTGAATACGTCGCCGCCGCAAATTGATGTGCTTAAATCTTGTGGATCAAGCAGCAGCTAATGGATTATGATGTCAATACCGAATATGTCCCCATGTTTTTCTCAGAATCAAAGTTAGGCTAAAGTGCGGCGGAAGTCTTTCAGAGTTGAGCCCTCCGAGCATGTGAATTTGGCACTAGCTCAAGTTTAAAAATGCAAGTTTTTTGGCTCTTCGAATATATTACTCAGCCAATTTTAGTAATATACTCCAACAATTGTGTATTAGGTTTTAAATCTAGTGCTGAAACTTAAAGAAAACAGTAAATAATACAAGAATTTATAGAAGTTCAGACGAAATCATCCTACCGCCCCTCTTTAGAAGTGCAGTCTGGAATCATTTAGCTATAAATTACAAATATATCAATGATCTATTTCTAGCTAGTGAATGCCACGTCCACCAGTTCACTAGCGCACTCGCCAAGTCCTTTGCAATTAATAACTTCTTTAGGCTTGAAGCATGGGCACACCACATTGACTATCAAACTATACGTGAGAGTTTGAGTTCCTCTCAAGAATGCTAGTTCTTGGTATACACCCCATGATAGTTGCCACCAAAGAAGTGAAAACTCCAAGATGTTTGCTTACTCAAAGAGTAAGGAAATAGAGTTAGCTCTTACTTAAAACACAGAGCGTCGTGTTCAAGAAAGAACGAGGAAAGCTGATAGAATCAACTTGCTTCTTTAGGATAGGAAATGGGTAGCTTTCGAGAGATCGACAAAGATCAAATTATAAGATAATTAATTGATGAATTCGTAAAATTGAAACCTTCTCAAGGTGGAATGCGGCCTCTATTTATAGGCCCTCCTTGGAAGGTTTGAATCTATTTCTCTTTGGATCCGTTGTGAGATACAAGGAACACATCCCATCGAAGTTTCACTTTTTATGACTTGTAGTGTCCTTTCTGTTAATGCAAGTGGACATTTACTGTGTTTGTCAGAACAACTCTTTAGCCAGTCTGAGGAATATTTTTTGGGTGATTCCTAGGATGAACAGGCCTTTGAATACATTAGAATTTATGTTCTCTCTTCTTAAAGTCCAGTCTTGAGAAGGTCCTTGTTTGTTCTGGCTTGAGTGTGTCTTCTAGCTGGTTGGGTAGCTCCATGCTGCTAATCCTCCAGCGGATGATGACTTGTTAGCTAGCTAGTCCATTGACGCTAAGCTTGTAACAGAGTGTTAGTGTTAGGAATTTAGGTATGAAAATCCTTCACCTTTTTATGTTTTGATGTGTCAAACATGTATAGAAACCATCCTTAGGAAGTGTCTCTAGATTAGCTTAGTAGGTAGAACTTGTAATATCCACTTTGGAAGTCCATCGAGTTGTAAAGAAGCTAATCAAGGAAAACTGAACTTGAGATCAAAGCCACTAGTTTGGTCATCATGATGAAAAAAGAAACTAAGATTCAGGCATCGAACTGGCGAACTAAAAACCACTTCAGTCTGATGCTTACCACTCAGATAAACTGGTAGATATCACCAATTTGGATCATCACCAGTTTATCAAGTCTAGATTCATCTCAGGAATAGAGACAAAGAAGACAAGCCAGATGAATCACAAAGAGTCAGACATAAGGAATAGGAGATTCCTTAAAGTCTGAAATTCTAACATCCAATCTAAGATTCCATTGACTAGTGAGCCGTTCTGACACACAGTAGGATGTCAACACCCTGTGTCAGGAAAGGATAGAGTAGGTGCGGTAGAGCAAGAAAAAGCAACTTGTCTCTATCATATTATAGACCCAATAGATAGTTCAAAATCAGGAGTGTCTCTAAATGACTATTTATTTCAACATTCCCTTGCTTTGTCTATAAATAGCCAAAGCACTCTTAAAGGAGAAGGTTACAAGCTCAAACGAACTTAAACAAACATATACGGAGGGTGACAAACTCAAACGAACTCAACTGATATATTCAAGTCATAACCAAAACCTTCTGATTTGCACATTTTCAAAGGTCAACCATCTTTACTCAAGCGAATCTTCGAACAGAGACTACAAAAATTCAATACCTCTGTTAGAGACTATTTGTAATAGCTTACCGTGCTCCAATCTCTTGACACGAGACTCATAGCTTCTCAGCTTGAGTTTTTATTTTGGTGTTCTTTCTCTCCAATGAGGACCACAATAGTTGTAGCTATCTCCAGGCTATAACTATTACGAGAATTTTGTTGCAAGTTCAAAGAGTTCTGGGAAGAACTTAAAAACTCCCAACTTCTAGAGAAGGAGGATGTATTGTGTGCCCACACTCCCGATCTGAGTGCTGAAGGAGGACGAGACCTCGGGCGAGTGAGCTAGTGGATTGGTGGATACGAGCATTCACCAGCTTGCAATAGATCGTGAGGACATATTGTAATCCTGAGGCTAGTATATTCTGGGCTACTGCCTGAAGAGAGGATGTAGGACAGTTGTCTTAAACTCTATAAATTCTTGTGCTCCTTACTATTTTATTTATTTCTGCAATAATTTTAAACCCAACACTATTTCGTGTTGGAGTATATCCGAACTTGACATTAACCAGGCTCGTAAACTAATAAACATTTCAAATAACCAAACTGGTAGAAAACCACCAGTTTGAATTTGCAAGAACTCACTATTAATCTTCCGCTACATATATTCAACTAACTCTGATCTTGGGACCAACAGTTAGCCAACAACCCATACAAGCCTATTTGCTAGTGATGATTTCGCTATCAAATCCCCTAAGGCTTGTAACTTAGCTTTTGTTACAACTCGATAATCCCTATACATGACATTATAATTTTTAAGCTAATCTAGCTAGACATACTAATCTAGTGGGATGTTTGACTCATCAAAACAGCATATAAGAAATGAATTACTAACAATTATTCCTAACACCCCATCTATTATGACAATAATAGTGCAATGTGCATCACGAAGAATCTCATTCATCATTCAGAGACCACATGGAGAAGAAGGATATCTAAGTCAATTACATTCATACAACAACCAACTATCAGATATCTTCACCAAGCATCTCCTAGAAGCAAGAAAAATTCTCAAAGACATTCATACTTTGAATGTTTGCCTTCTCTCTACTATAATTCATTCATTGTCAACCATTGCGATACCATGCTCTGAGCATGATGAGAAGTGTATGGAGGAGATCAATGAACCACCCACCGCCTACATGCTGGAGATCATTGAAGACAACATGTGCCAAAAGGGAGAAACTGTTAGGAATTATTATAAGAAATTCTTTCCTTATAAAGATGTTTCGATGAGTGTCTGCACTTGTAATATCTAGTATAGGAATTATCGAGTTGAAAATCAGAGTTGATAAAAAGCATTTAGAGATTTGCTGGCCGAATTCCTTTCACTAGCAAATGAGCTTGTTTGGAATTTACTGGCTTAAACACCTTTACCAGCAAAATGTCTTTCTTTTGGAGGAAGCTGGCTGACATGTCATCACTAGTTGGTGATTCACTAGCAATGAGCTTACCAGCAAATGTTACCAGTAAGGCGATACCAAACCAGCAAGAGAAGAGACACATATAAACCAAAACAAGCGTAGACTTTACAAGTGAGACTTTAGGAAAGAAGATCATATAGTCTGAGATACTTAGAAAAGCCTGTTCGTTAAGGAATCTACTAGCAAACATTCCTCTAACTGGCTAAGAGTCGTTCTAAGCAAAGCTGCAAAAATCCACCTGCTCAGATAGAAAGGACACTGCAAGTCAGAAAAAGTGAGACAACGATTGGACATGTTTCTTTTATCTCACAACGGCTTCAGTTTCAAACCTTCCAAGGAGAGCCTATAAATAGAGGCCACAATCCATCAAGTGAGGGTGACGATTTACGAATACTAAATTCACTTGAATGATCAAATATTCACAGAACTCTACTCAAGCTTTCAAAAGTATCCAGACTAGTTTATCAACTTTCTGTGCGCCATTTTTTGAATACGAGGATCTGTGCGTCTAGCAAGAGCTATTACATTAATTTTTTTACTTTCAAAGTAAGAAAACATATTGGTGTTGCCACTACTCCAGTGGCGCCTGCACTTCAAATCTAAAAAACCAAGGACTCTGCGAGTGCACTAGCGGACTGCTGGACACGAGCATTCATCAGCTAGCAACAGATCGTACGACGCCTTGTAATTTGAGCTTAGTGATTTCCAAAATGCGCGTTTGAAGGACAATTTAGTTCGAACCTCTATAAATCCTTTGTGTCATTTACTACTTTATTTGAATTTTTGCATTTAATTTAAAACCCAACAAATCAAGTGTTCGAATATATTATTGAATATTGACTAATTAATATATCGTTAAGCAATCAATTTTTTGAACCAAAGTTGTTGCCAGAATCATCAGTTTGAAAAGTACAACATTGTAAAACTTCCGTTGTGCATACCATCTTACTTTGATTAGGGACCAACACACCATGTGATTAATCATCTAAAATTTACTTTTTAATTTTAGGGACATTTCACCTAAGAATTAATTAACTAAATATATAGGAAATATAATATTTCCTGGAATAGATGTGAGAGATATATATTTTTTTTATTAAAATAAACAAATATTTATTGTCATAATTAAAATACTATCAAGTAATAAAAGTAATATAAAAAAGAACCCATTTCACCCTAGCTATGATTAACTAACTAAAATCTAATTTTTAATTTTAGGGACATTTCACCCTAGAATTAATTAACTAAATATATATGAAATATAATATTCCCTAGAGTAGATATGAGACAAATTTATTTTCATAAATAAATATTTATTTTCATAATTAAAATTTTATCAAATGATAAAATTATTAATTAAAATTAAATATATTTGAAAACTAAACTGATAACATTAAGGGCTGATTCACATTAACGGCTGATTCAACAAGGATATACTTCCCTATTAGAAAAATTTTGGGATAGATTTCAATAATTTGGGAAAGAATGGATATATATATATATATAGAGTAGTGATCATATGAGAATAGTTTTTAGTATGAGAAATAAGAATAAATCTCAGCCTTTGATTTTGTGATTTCAACGCTCATGATCTATTTTACTCCGTGTGCAGTTTTCCTCGATTATCCTGCAGTTTTGCAAAATTAAGGTTATTTTTGTAATTTTAGCTTTTTTAAAATCTGAAATAGTATCTCATTAGATTTTTTATTCCTTTCTTCGCGCGATTTGATTTCTTCTTCCTTCTTTGTTCGAATTGATTTATATTTCTTTTGTCGATCAAATTTTTTTTCTTTGTTTCTGGATTTAGCATTCGTATTCGGTCTCGACGTTGTTAATTATGCAT